>JASAND010027009.1:0-50754 GCA_030248195.1 Trissonchulus latispiculum
GTTACACACAAACACACATATATGATTGCTACTATTCTAGTCTGTATTGATTACAAGAGGCACGTTGCAACAACCTGATCAGGACTACCTTGAGCTACAATTGGACCCGACTAAGAAACTCAATTGTTATACTTCTTTCATACCAAACATGCAAAGCATAACCTAGTCACCTGAGATTAACCTAATCATGTCACTAACCATTCTAAAAACATAATTAATAAGGCCTAAGCCCTCATGGAGCATGAGCTCCCAGCCTGATTTAGGACATGTTTAGTTAAAAGACGGTTCAACTAGAGGGTCGGTATGAAAAGAATTAAGTGCCGAAAATGCCATCTTTGGCTGAATACGCCCTATGTAACCTCGCGGTTCAGATGGATTTGTCGGGATGGCCGTGCTCTGCTGTTGCAGTCCTGGGTGTCCAAAATTGGGATGACCATCTCTCCCATTACTAAAAGCATTAGAGCCACTAGTAGGCTTACGAACCTCAGTCGTTGCAGTGAGAGGCTTCAATTGGGCTTCAAACTCACTAACATGAGCGCCTCCTCCTGGTCTCCTGCATTTTCGCTTGATATGCCCTCTTAGTCCACAGTTGTAACAGTAACGAAGCCTGTAGCTGAATCTGGGATGGTTCATCGTTTGATTTGAACTCGCTGTCGGCGATGGTCTAACAGCTGAAGCTTGGCTCGCTTGAAAGAACTGAGGTTCATATGAATCGCCAGACTCCAAATTGCACTCTGCCTCAGCAGCGAGTCTAGCAGCCTCCTCCAAAGTTCCAACATTAGAGGGAACCATGGTCCCGATCCGTTTTCTAAGCCCCAAGATAAATAAACGTAAAACTTGTTCTTGGATAAACTGGGAATCTACCTGGTCGACGTAGGCCACTCGAGCATACCTACAGAGCCTCAACCTATAATCGAGAACAGATTCCGAGGGTCTCTGCTCAATTCGATTCAGCATCCTGGTCGCTGCTAAAATGTCCTGCTGGCTAAGAAATAGCTTACGCACACGTTTCGCTAACTCCGGCCAGTTGTCACACAAATTCAGATCCTGTGAGTGAAAAATTTCTCGAGCCTTACCTGAAAAGGTGCTTGACAGCAAACTCGTCTTATCAGCTTCAGTGAGGCGCAGTGAAGCACATACAGTCTCAAAGTGATAAAGATGATCTAATATGTTCTCAGTTCTAGGGTCAGTAAACTGGTTCAACTGCTGAGATGCAGCTGCACAGGCTTGAATTCTCGAGTTCTTGGAAAAACTATCCTCCAGAGTCCTAACTAACTCGAACAATTGCTCACTTGTAGAAGATTGGTGCAACTGCTGAGTGGGTTCGGGTAGACTTGTTCTAGTTACGTCATCGTTGCATTCTGACTGCAGCGCTGGCAAACTGCTACCAGATGCCGGCTCCATAAGCTCAGAAACCGATTTTCTGCCGCAAATTGAATTTTGCTCATCACCCTTAGAGGCACAAGTCATCTCTATGCTATTCTGAACCGCTGCTTCGCTAGCATTGTCGGAATCTAAAGTTTTCTCTGGCTTCTGATTCGCGAAAACTGACAAAGGTTTACTACTAAAGCCTTCACAATTCGAATTTCTCTCCATGGGAACATCGGGGAAACAAATTTGACTAAATCCATCTACCGAAGGCAAGTTCTGACAGCTATCCAAATTATTGGACGGCAAGCCGGTGTCGCTAAACAGGGCTTCTAACTCCTTTCGAAGTTTAGACAGCTTGTCTTCTTTCGGCCTTTGTGATTTGACCTTCTCACTAGCTACCTCAATTGGCGCGCCACATGCACTGACGGCTGTTTTACTGCCACCGGAGTGCCTGTGCACCAGTTCTAGTGGAGGCATGGACTTATTTTGAGACTTAGCCGCACAAAAGTCCACCGTATTCTTCACTGGCGACAGTGGGGGAGATGGCAAAGTGGGAAAGTCCGCAGATTCATATGGGCATTTCAGACTCAAAGTCGGACAGGGAGGGCTAGGCACAGAGAAAAGCTTGACAACTTCTCTGGGGGTTCTCCCACAATCCAGGTACAACAAATCTTCCTTTTGCTGACACTCAGACATGGAGCGTTGCATAACCTGATACTCATCTTTCTTGAACCAGCCGATTTCTTCACTGTCGTAGAACTCCTCCTCTTCCCCGAGACAATGGCTGTTAGATGAATCACCAGATTCATATCCACTATCACTGCTTGACTCTGTTTGAACAGCAATGCTCCTGTGCATTTTCACGAACCCTGGTCTGCTCTTACACTCACAGCTGCCGCAAAGACGGAAATTTGCAAACCATTTTGACGTGGCCAGGTAAAAATTTGAAAACCAAGACTTCGGTATTCTAGGGAGAACGAAGGAGAGCACCAGGGAAACTAACTGAAGCCACATTGTTACTAAGGATACGAAAACAGCTAAGCTGCAGTTGAAGCAAAAAGGACGATGAAGAGTAATAAGTGAGGAGAAAAGGGGCTGAACTGTCAAAGAAAATGAGGTAATGTTATGTATTACAAATTTAAAACTTAAAAATTTAAAAAAAACTGGATCTTAAACGAACAGAGTTCCTTAGATGATCTAGGATGAAGTTGGAGGTCACTCAAGGGGTACTGGATGAAAATTAAGTCCTCACTGGGGGCTCCAGAAAATTTCCTGTGTAACAAAAGAGATGAAATCCAGGGGCTCTAAACGTTGCTACACAGAGGCTGACAGCGAGAAGATTAAATCTACTCTTAGGTCTAAGGATTAAGCTAGCCTAGTGTTGGTCTAACCTAACCCAGACTGTCCGCCTAAAGGGTACGTGAGTTCAATTAGCCTCCTAAGGAATGCAGGAGATGTTACCCGTGAATCTGTAGCCGTATCTCCTACTCAGCGAAGATGTCAGTCAGATTATTTCAAGTAATACTCGAGAGAGATGCTATATATACAATTTATTGGTAACAGAGAACAATTCAGAATTTGGTACTATCAATACAACTACAGACACTATGGTAAACCCAGAGATCATACAATTAGATACCAAGCGGAAACCTGTTTACTAGCCAACTTTAAGTTTATAAGCCAAGTTTCAATCACAGCCCGCTAGGGTGACACTCCTAAGTCCTAGTTTGAATTTACACTTGAGAGTTAAGTCCTAGTTATTCACAGTCACTAGTCTGTTAGGGAAATAGTGCACCTATCAGTAACCTATGCCTATATTGTGCCTTTGCCTATGGTGTAGATTCGTGTAGTCTCCCGGTTAGTAAATGCACAAATCCACCTGTTCCGAGTCTAGGACTTTTAACCCCTTTTTGAAGACTTTTGGAAAGCTGCAGAAAAATTTAGTTGTTAGTTACAGAATGATTCAATGAGCAATAAAACCAATAGATTGAAGACAAATTTCACAAACGGCTTGAAAGGTTAGGCTTAGATCAGGATAGAGTCCCACCCGTCTCTAATTCCCACAGAAGGTGAGCCAATAGGGAATTCCAGACAATACTAGTCACAGACAAAGATAAAAGGAGCTGAAACCGGCAAAGCACCGTACTTTTGATCGAAATACCGTCCTATTTGAACCGATGAGTAGAATCCAATCCAGGGATCTAAACCAGCAGGCTAGTAGAAGAACTGTGATAGGCCAGGGGAATCCGGAGATCCACACACTGGAGAGAGAGAAGCAAGGAACGAACCACGGAAAAGATCCAAAGCAGAGATCATGGAACCACCACTCAGAGGGCAGACGATCGCGAAGAAACAGAGCCTGGAGACAGAGGAGCCTGAGGCCGGGCTCGAAGGCAGCCCGTGCTAGAACTGAATCAAATGGGTTAAAACCCAGGTCGGTTTTAACCCAGACTCAGCGATATTAACTGGATTTCACAGGACAAAGGCAAGTTTGTAAATTTGGAATTGAAACACAGATTTAGTGCAAAACTAGCTCGAACTTGTGGATTCAGAATTGGTCGTAGGATTAACAATTTGGGGTTAGAGAGATTTGTAATGAAAAAACTGGAAAGTGAGTGTTTAGTGATGAAAACGAAAGATTTTGGTTCGAAAGAAGTGGGAAAACGAGTAGAGGGGACTTCCATTGGAAGTCCCCCACCAATGACATTATTCCTGGATTTCCTTCTCAGGAAATCCAGGGAAATCCAGCTAATATTCGCTGATATTAGCATATACATGAAAGCAGCACAGAAAATAGGCATCGAATAAACTAGGGCGGCGAGAGCCCGATTTAACGCATGATTTCGAAGAAGGGACTCGAGGTCCAATTAGGTTGATTTGAGACTCGCACTTACACATATTAAATAAATCCTAAAGGGAAGTTGGGTCCACTTATCCTAAAGGGGTGAATTTGTGAAAAGCGGCTTCTGAAGCCGACCCCATTTTCCAATAAACCATCCCCCCAGGAGTGCCCCAATCCCAACCTAGGGTCCGAGTGGGAAAAAGTTTTAGAGGTGGGTATCCTAGAAGGGGAGAGGCAGAACCTCTCCCAACAGAACAACTCAGGGGATGTCTGTGATTTTTCCCCCCAGAACCTCAGACTCGAGAGCGGCCATCCGCTAGTACCCCAGAATCACAGACTGACTGGAAACTGCAAATTTTGGTCTCACGTTAACTTTTGCCTCGTGTCTTTCGCAATCATCTTCCGATGATTGGCTGCTTTCATGATCGCGTGTTGTCATTGGCTAGTTTGAAGAGGAAGACCCAGCCTCCTTCTTTTGAATTTGCACCTGAGCTGTTTGTCATCTTAGTTACGTAATTTTTTATGACTTTGGGTCCGTTTTCGAGTGGCCCAAAGTACCTCAGCAGCCCTGGCCCTAAACTTTTATTTCGTTTTTGTTCTGGAGGACCTTTGTCCTGGACCTCATTTCTAAAGATTCTAATATCATTTACAAACAGACGAGGAACTAAAAGACAGGCCGAAGAAACAGAAACGAGAGGAAGAAATCGTAATACGGACAGGGGGCCTAGGAGCCCAAGATGAAATAAGCAGCTCTTATGTATTATGTACTCTTGATTTCAGTCATAATTGCCTGTGTCGGTTCGGGACTGACTTGTGCCAATGGATGCTGCTGTTGCTGTACGGAGCTTCAGCTAGTTCAGACCACTACCACTGTTGTCACTTCGCATGCTGTACAGTATGCTGAAACTCAGGTGAGCTGGCATTTTGCTTACTGTAAATACCTACAAATATAGGTATATAGACCTATACTTATACCATATGTGCCATAATGGCCGAGTGGTAAGGTGTTCGACTGAAGATATGACGGTCCTAGGTTCGAACCCCCGCTGCCACAAGGCTTTCACAAATCCCCTTGAGCAAGGGACTAAGCACATATCGGTTCGCCGTGGGCTCCAGCCAACCCAGCTGTCTATCCTTAACTGGTCGGTAAATGGGTACCACTGCGGTGGGAAGGTAAACAGGAGTCTGTGTTCTGACGCAATGCCTGATGAAGGGCTGGCCCCCCTTCCACAGATGTAGTCAACATTAGAGTTGGCGCACCTGGCTTCGGGCTGTGAATCCGGAGATAAGCACCGGCACCCTATAACCTTCTGTAGGTTGGAGTTCTTTCCAGGGGTCACTTTACCTTTACCTTTACCATACCTATACTTACAAATACTATTCCAACTACATGTGAAATTTCAAGAAGTATTTTCTAGATGAATTTTTGGAATCAGTTAATCAGCTAATAAAATTTTTCAATAAATTGATTTTCATTTCAGTCCCAACCAGGAGTTCATGTCCTTCAACATCCTATTGCCTGTCCCAGTGGATATCCTGCATCCCAATATCCACCTTCTCCTCCGCCAAATCCACAGGAGACAGTCTATCCTAATCCGGCAACATGCAGTGCCGACAAGAAGATATTGCAAGAAGTATACAACTCTGAGCACTGCAATACAATTAATTTAGGTGCCTAAATGCAATAAGCAATGGGAATTTGACTAATCTGTGCAGTCATTACTATAGTCTTATTATATTTTCGTATTTGTAAATAATTCTATGCTTACTTATTCGGTTTTGAGTGAAGCTGGCATTTGCCCAGGTTAAGGTAAAACCGGGCAAGCTTTCCTTGCCTCTACAATTTGTATTTGCACACTGCAATTCTGCAATCCAAGTTTCAAGGACCCGAACCCGAATATATATTTTCATTCCGCATGTTGAATCCAACTTTAATGCTTGCACACGAGACGAGTAAATTATTCGTGTTACAAGTTTGATCACTGTTATCAATCAGTTTCCAATACCAAATGAAATAGTCTATGTGCTGTACTCTTTTGCATATTCAACAGTCTGTGGACGTTTAGTGCAAAACGGAATCTGCCATGTGCGGGGCCCTTATAAAATTATTTAAAAATTACAAGTTCAATTTTTATCACGACATTTGTTAAAGAACTGAAATTTAGTATGTGGAATTTAAGTAAGAGGGTGCGTTAAACAATAACGAGATTTAATCAAATTTGCCAACCTGGTTTCAAGTAGATTTTTATTCCGCTGGAGCGGAATACCTAATAGGGGAATGTCGTATGTTTTGTGTGTATTTGTATGTTTGGACAAGAAAAGCTCCTATCTTTAACGTGTGGCTAGCTATGCAATATTTTTTGCAGTTCTAATATGCAAATTAGGTCAGCTAAGCTCAGTTAACTCCAAAAGAACAGGAAGCTGTAGTTTAAAGAAGGAGAGAGATTCGTAGATAGGTGTTTTCTAGGAGTTTATGTATCCCGTATTTATGTCATGTATGGACGCTTCAGGCAAGTCTTAACGTTTATGTATTAAACTGTACATTAAGTCAATGGTACTCAATACGACAGATAACAGATTACTACTATGTGCTACAGACACATTCATGCGAGTTAGGTGCATTCACTCGCTGACCACTCTGCCAGGCCAGACTGATGCTAGTATTCGGCGGGCGTCGTCAGTGGCTTACCGACATACTAGTTGCAGCTTTAGGTCTTTTGAACCCCCGGAGTAAAAAGGTATTGAAAAGCGTTTCTGCCCTGTGGTCCCATACACACGTGTTGTTTAGTGTATGCATGCAAGTAAAAACAAAAACAAAAACAAAAAACAATCATTAATATAATTATATCTATGGCCTGTGGCCAGTAACTTCATCGAGTGCCAGGTGGCACATAATTATATCGGTGGCAAAAAGCCAGATTGCACAGAGGTTTTGATAGTCAGTACTCATATCGGTGGCGTGAAGCCAGTAGTTGCATCTATGGCCATATGGCCATTAATTATATCTAAGGCCTGTGGCCAGTAATTACATCGAGTGCCATGCGGCACTTAATTGCATCAGTGGTGTGAGTTTTATTCTAACTGGGTTTTTTTGGAAAGTAATAGATGAATGTCCGTTGTATCAAATTTTGTGCAAATCCAACTTTTTTGTATTAATGTCCTTTTTAATACTGTTTTGAACAGCTTGTGTGAATATCCTCTTTCTAATAAGCTTGTTTATAATGATATTAGTTGTTCATAAAAATACTGTTTGCACGAACATATGATAGCTATTCTGCATATTTGGTTATCTATCATATTATTGAAAACTGATTTCGAAATATTTGTAGTCGGATCAGGGAACCGGTTTATGCGAAAGTTAAAATCGTCACGTTTATCATACACCTTGATGTGGAACAAATTATGGTTTATGCAAATATCTAAGTCTAGTACATTTGCTCTATCACTTTGTTCGTTTACTTTATTTAGCACTAATTCAGCAGGATAAATGTATTTATAGTTTAATTCAAGAACATTTTGATCATCTGCCGTGGTTATATCGTCTATGTATCTGAATGTATTCTCTAAATATTCATTTATTGCTAAGTTGTTTTCATTTGTAACGAATTTGTATTCGAAATGGTGTAATGTTATATTGGCTAAGGTTGGTGCTGCATCTGTTCCCATAGGTATTCCTATTTGTTGTTTAAATATGATATCTCCGAGCATGAAGTATGTGTTATCTATTAAATACCTGCACATATCTATCACTTCTTGTGGGTTTATTGTAGTGAATTTAGGTTCTCCGTTACCCCTGCTAAACAACTGCTGTTGGCTAGTTCCTGGCCCATTCAGTCGTTGCTTTACTTGAAGGCATTGGTGGAGCTCAAAAGTTTATTGCACTTACCGTAACCGCATCAGCGCAACCAAGATGTCATAATCTAGATACTTACAGCTCAAGAGCAGACCTTGGTTGCATTAGTTTGGCTTCTTCAAATTTAGAAATATTTTGATTGTCATTGAAAAACCCAAAAGGAAACCAAACAAATAAGCTTCTGCTTTTAAATTTGCGTTTTCTTAAACGCTAAATAGAAGTGAATGCTTGTGGTGAATAGATTTGAAGTTATGATCTAATTTTCTTGTCTGGACACGACAGCTCCTTATTCCAATGGTGGAAACCGGAAAGCTTGCGATACGAAGAAACACATGTCCAGAAATTTTATTCAGACAATGCTCGGTAAAGGAATCTTGCCCTTTTTGGGCACTACTTGTTAATAATGCACCCCCTGTCGAAAAAACACAACCGCAGCTAGGTTCACACGAGTAGTATACAAACCCGGGTTCTGGCACACTTAGCTAATAATACTGGCTTGAGTTCCTAAACTATGTCTAATGCCTTACCTAATAATACTGGCTTGAGTCCTTGTCTAATACCTTACCTAATAGTACTGGCTTGAGTCCCTAAGCTATGTCTACTATCCTACCTAAGTAGTAATAGGGAGGACAACTGAGCGCGGTTGGGAGTCCATGCATTTATTTGTTCAATCAGTACATATATTACAATACACACATTTATTCAATCAATACATGACCATATGCAAGTGAATATATGCGATCGTCGAGTATGTAACGTTTGTTGTCATAGGCGCTTAGTCTATCTTACATCATTGCACTGTATTTAGTTGATGACCCTATCAAAGCGGACTAATAGTCCCAAGTAATCCCACCATCCCATATGGGACGAGATCTGAATCCCATCCCATCCCATTCCATGGGATCCCATCCCATTCGCCAACACTGATTAGTATTATGAAATAAAGCTCCTTTTTCTAAAATTGACACTGCTTGCAGTTATATTTTCGAAATTTCTCCACTAGCATGTTTATAACGTTATTTATATGCATTATGTAGCATATAATGGGTAACGTATATACCTATACATATATTATCTGAGCATATACTGGAACACTAACAAGTATGCTGCGTATTCCAAGCACACACTTTCTAATCGCTTGCGTATTTACGCTACACATTTTAGAATGCGTATTCCAGTTACACAGATTAGAAATGTGCTGGCCGGCCTCCGTTTAGTTCATTACTCAGTCTGCGACAGATACACCGGATAGCGGGCAGGCTTACCTCATGAAAGTATTCCCGACTATGAGAGGTTCCGCAGCGTAGTTAGTCCGTTCAAGCGACAGAGACGAGCCATTGTCATGATAGTCCACTACGTACCAGGATTTCTCCCACCCTCCCTTCGGAATCATACTTACCATTACGAAGACAAGATACAACGTTTATCATGATCCTATCTGGGAGTGATTCTATCTCGGGACGGTTGGCTCAATGGTTAGTGGCGGATACAATCCGCTGCCCCTTTCATGTCGGCGCTTTTTACAAATATATAGATAAACTGAATGATAAGCAGTAGTGCTTGCCGTTAACATTTCCAGCTGAACAATTTTATTGCCAGACACAAAAGCAGCAATGGCATCACCGAAGCCATCACTCCCGATAGCTGAGAGCCGCCAGCCACGGGCTGCAAGACTAAACAAGATAGAAACTTTGCTCTTGCAATTCTATTAATTTTATTAAATATTCTGAACATAAAAAGTGAAAATGCTTGAATTTAACTTATGAAAGTCAACGTTTTTACAAAAAATAACAAAAATACAAATATGTAAATAAACAAATAAATATTAAGGTATTAAAAAATTTAATCTTGCAGATCAGATTCAGTTCTTTGCAAATACGGTACAAACACTAACCGTACAATATAATACGGGACGTACCGTTTAATACGGTACAGAAAAAGTTGTACCGTATTATACGGTACGTACCGTTTAATACGGTACGAAAATTGGCCTACAGTATTATACGCTACAAAATCTCATACTTAACATATATATAGTTGTTTTACGCTACACGTATGTATGCAGTTTTAGACATTTTCTCGGTTAAGCAATTTTCGTAAAGCAAATTCTCGCTTTTGCCTTTCTCGCTTAAGCAATTCTCGATAAAGCAATTCTCGGTTATGCAATTCTCGGTAATGAATGTAACCCTCAAGTACTTTTACTGATGAAGCCTATATGATTGATGCTGCAGCTTTGCCAGAACTTTAATACTTGGAAGGAAGTTAGACTTTTTAATGAAATATTCTTTTTTTGATCATTAAATATTCTTCATGCACTGGGATCAGGAATTGACCACTTGGTTTATGCAGCCTTCACATTGGTGGTGTACTGTCCAGGGACATTTCCAGCAGGCTTGTAGACGGCAATGGCGCGAATGGTCTGACAGTCGGAGCTCATGGAGACGCCGAGACCCACCTCAGTGCTACCAATCCAGACCACCTGGGTAAAGTGACCTAAAGTCAATATTTAATATTTAGTTATCTGTACAAATTTAATATTTAGTTATCTTACATGCGGTTACTACAACAACTTTGAGTGTACTACTCACTAGTGTTGTTGACGCAATGGTTTTTCTGCTCGGCCGGGTGACATGAGTTGCGAACCGGCTAGCAAATATATATATATATATATATATATATATATATATATATGGATTTGAGTGAATAATAACCGCTTAGGTGGCCGCAGTTTTGTACAGTTGTAAGCACATCTTTGGTGTCCGACTTTTGTATATTTCACGATCTTATCGTTTATGTGCACGTTTGAAGCATGTGTTAATCTAAATTAATTTCTTTTGCACAACCTTGTTATTATAAACTGATTTATAACATTGAAATAAAAACGTGCATGAAATTAATAGTTAAAACTAAGTCACCAATAGTTGCTCCGGTTTTAGATTTGCCGGCAGCGAAATCGTAGTCTTTGACTTCAGAATACCAGCTGTTGATCGGATTAGTTCCTAGAAATGAAAAGGTTGGTAGAGTTAGTTTTCATTTCGCGAAACTGACTTTATCTTGAGTTAAACACGGATTTGTTTGAAAAAGCTCTTTGGTTCAATGCATCATGTCACGTCAGGTCACATCAAATCTCGCCGTCTACCGGACATGCCTGGCATGTCCTCTTTAGCGGTGGTGTAAGAGTGCATACTGTTGATACAGATTTGTGATTTATGAAATCCCAATAGGAAGGAAGCGTGATCGTGTTACCATCTCCAGAGTATTTCGGAGAACCCCAAGCTTCAAAGACGTTTTCGCCATATCCCTTTGCCTTGGACTCCGGATTGTGCTGGGTCTGCCCGTAGGGGGTGTCCTTGTTCTGGTCCGCATAAGCCTGGATGAAGTCGTTCAGTTCTTGAGATTCCTTCAGGGCAGGAGCGTGGTGTTTAGCTCTGAGTTCGTTGGTCAGTTTCAAGGCTTCAGCACGATACTTGGCAACATCCACTAAAAGGATTGAGAAGATTTAAGACTGAGATGTGAGCACTTTTATCTTTATAAGGTTTCACAGGGAAAAATATGATTTACCTACGATGACAGAGCAAATTCGCCTCTGACGTTTTTTTGCATTAAAGAAATCAACATATAAATTTGTAGCAGTCGGTGAGGAGTTTCTGAGCCGGAGTTTCGTCGATACATTTTTCTTGCTATTCTTTTAATTGAGAAGGGAATTTAAAAAGAATACGTCATTATTTACCTTTGCAGTCTGAGGCGCTTTTAGTTGTTGTAGTGGTACCTGCAATAATATACGAAGGATGGCTATATATGCATTATATATGTCGCGTTAAACATCAGGAGGTTTTTTTGTTTTTTTTTGTTTAAACATTGTCGTCTAGGAGGCCCGTCAAGGCCACTGGGTTTAACATTAAACTAAGTGGCCACATAGTTTAACGTTAAACTAAGCGGTCACTTCTCTCCCTATACTTCTATATGCAATTTACGTATATATGCTGGTGCACGTGTCTTAATACTGACTATATAACGCAATGTAAACAGGGTTCACAGTATACCTTATATTCTCACACACTTATATTAGTACATTCGGTATACGTAAGTGTTCATATCTACGATTGCGAGACTTGGATACCTGACCTCAGACGGTTTATTCTTTGTTGGTCCACATCTAGTTTGGTCCACACATTTCATTGGTGGGAAATTAACCATTGAAAGAAGGCGAGAGAAAGAAGAAGGCGGGCCTTATGTACAAGACTGGGATTGGGTACAAGAAACTGTTATCGAAGTTATGGTTTGAGATTATATGTTATCGTTTTTGAAACATTACAATGAATTTGTTAACTATTAAAAGTTTCCCTTTCACTGTTTTATTTTGTTTGATGGAATAATTACTAACAAGGAATAGTACGCATTTTTCAACATCAGTTAAAGGCGGGGCTTGTTTTTATTGGCTGGGTGTGTCAATAATTTCAACCAATAAAAGAGCGTGTGGACCAGACTAGATGTGGACCAACAAAGAATACGCCCCTCAGACGACTAATAGAGAAAAGGTTAGCGTACGTAGAAATTAAACGGGGGGCAATAGTTAGGCAAGTATTAAAAGTGTAACTATTAATGCTTTAGAATGTTGTGGGTGTGTTATCTCGGCATTCTATTTAATTAATACATAAAAGTTTTATAAATTTAAATCTTTAAAAAATTGATTTTATTTAATTACAATTCAGTGTTTTTGATCGTTTGATTTTTTACTTGTGCAAACTGTTCTTGTTCATCCTTGTTCGTTCTTAAAAAATTTTGTTCTTTTTGAAAAATGTATTCCAAGGAACACTTTTGGAACAAAAACGTTACAATAATTTGTTGTTTATTTTTTTTGCAAATGTTTTGGGTCACAGCTCCATTCGTAAAATAAAACCAATTTTTTACATTTATGTTGCGTTTTACTATTTCTGTACAATGTTTTCAGGAGGTTTGAAAAACAATAGGTACAATTTGTTTACTCCAGTATACAAAAATGTATATTGCCAGTATATAACGGTGTGCCCTGCCAAATCGTTTCTCTTTCTACTGACACGTATATAGGTAACCTGTGTATGTACGCCTATATAGGCAGACTGTAGGGTCATTGTTTACATTACGTATATAACACGGGCCAAACAAGAACACACCGTCAGTATTAAGACACGTACACCAGCATATATGCTTAAATTGCATATAGAGAGTATAGGGAGAGAAGTGACCACTTCGTTTAACGTTAAACCCAGTGGCCTTAACGGGCCTCCTAGTTTAACGCGATATATATATATATATATATATATATATATATATATATATATATATATATATATATATATATATATATATATATATATATATATATATATATATATATAGTAAACAATAGATTCCAGTCATTCCAGCAGCACGTCTTGATAGCCAATAAAATCAAACGATAGTAGGTATGTCATACCACCACTGGTCCCACCGGTTGATCCACCGCCACTTGTTCCTCCACAGTTGTACTTCTTCTCCATTTCGCAGGGGTT
Source organism: Trissonchulus latispiculum (assembly GCA_030248195.1). NCBI lineage: Eukaryota > Metazoa > Nematoda > Enoplea > Enoplida > Ironidae > Trissonchulus > Trissonchulus latispiculum. Next base: position 13,598 of record JASAND010027009.1, read on the forward strand.
TCCTGTCTCCGGATTTCCATTTGCATCGTAGACCGTAATCTCACTGTACCCAGCCTTGCAGGATTGTGAAGCAAAGTTACAGAAGTACCATTCCGCTTCCACAATCCACGCCGCAGACACCAAACATAGCAATCTGAAACTGGATGACAAAATAATAATCAGGTAAACCTAAAACATTCTACTGAGCAACCTGTGTATAGTCTTCCATTACCATATGCAATTCAGTTTAGTTTCTAGTGACTGACTGCATCCTAAGTATCGCGAGTCGTATTTAGTTTTGCTGACAAGGCTACTAAAGCTAGAGCTCACTCTTTAGATCTGGTCCATGCCAGAGATGAGCATTGGGAGCGACGTTAAGGATGCTGCTGCTGTAAACCTGTGATTCACTGAACCTTCCAAGCTGATTTGATTTGTTAATAAGGGCTTCATTGATGAATTTAGCTAGGCTGGAAAAGCGAATCTCTCTAAAAGGGCACCTGTGTAGATCTCCTTGACGGCACAATTTTACATAACCGACCCTTCTCATACTTTCTGCAGAGTATAATGAAAACAATTAAAAGAAACACTTTATGATCTTACTTGACAAACATCATAGTTTCTTATTAGTGGCGTCTGAAATTTACATTGCCTTAAAACAGTTATAGATTTCAATGAAAGAATTAATGCTCAGAAATTAATGTAAGAAATTAACAATATGAATGCTAACGCTTTATTATTATTATTATTATTATTATTATTATTATTATTATTATTACTATTATTATTATTATTTTATTTTCTTATTAATATATTTCTCTGTGACTATTTGAACCTGGGTATTTCTGGACCGTCTCGGTTAATTCGGGTTTATGTAATTCCGATAATTATTTTATTTTCTTATCAATATATTTTCTCTGTGACTTATTCGAACCTAGGAATTTCTGGACCGCCCAGTAAATTCTGGTTTTCTTTTATTTCCGATATGGAGTCTGGGAGGAGTGAACAATGTAGGAAAAGAAAGCTTAGCTTAAAACTTACAATGAGCAAACTATGTAAACTAGCTTCAACTCACCAGTAGAGGTTCAACCGAATGCAGTATTCAAATAATATTTTACCTCAAAGCGAGGGTATTTATACCTTTTGCCATCGCATATTATGGCTGTTTTCTGATGGTAATCGTTTCAAAATTCCATCAGGCCAATTTTGTGCTCTCACCTACATAGCGTATATCCCTACGCTTCCAGTCTCTGAAAACATCAATTTTAATAAAATCAAATTATCGAGGCTTAATGTTCATTTCATTTAGGTAACGACAGCCTGAAATTTTGCAGATTTATTGTCAACCTGATTCAGTTCATTCAACCGAAACTTGAAACCGAAACTGCCATTTTTAGAGAACTGGTTTTATCCAGATATAGCCTCTGAAGTTGATCGGGATACTGGCTTCTGTTATCAGCTCAATTACTTTACTGCATAACATGGCACAAAACAGAGGAATCTATTTATACCACAGTTCAGTTCCACTGAATATATTTCAGCATACACCATGTAAATACTTTATTGCGTAGAAACAAAATAAGTTACTGCTTTTCAAGAAACCATGCCAAAATCCACATCGTTAGCTAGTATCTATTCGTGTGCATTGACTATATATTACACTACATGGACCCATCAATGCTGTGTCCCTAAAAATACAAAAATTGATTACCACAACATATCCTTATTACATCTATTATAAAGGAACTGTCAGATGGTGCCAAGCTGCTGGCCCTTGGCCGAACATTTCCGGTCCAATTGGCCCTTGGCCGTTCGTTGGCCTTTGGACGCTGGCCATTGGTCGGCAAATTAGTCGTTGGCTGTTTCTCGTCGGCTGGCCCGTTGGCCCGTGCTTGCCCTGGCTAGATGTATTCATTTTTTCATCTATATGTCGCAGTCACATTACGTCACAAATAATGGAAAATGTGTTCAAATTACGTATCCTGGTGGATTTCTTTATGTGTCAATTGAGGCAATGGCACATAAAAAGGCAGAAATGATCTGACAGATAGAGTAATCGATAGTGCAACAAAAGTATTAAACGTTCTATTGCACTAATGTGTCTGAAACTTCATCAAATGTCAGAAATCGCTGGCAATTCATGAAGTGCCCAATTACACTATGTGACTACGACCAAGAGTCTATAATACCAAGAGTGGGAAGCTTGGCCCTCCCTAATGGAAATGGCCTGCGAGATGCTCGGCACATTAAGGCCGAAATCTCGGGGGGGTCCCACTTACTATTGTTCATCATGTGTTTATATGCGTTTGAACTAAAACGCATCTGATTGGCTAATTCCCTACTTTGTGTCAAATTTATGTGTATAAGTGGACCCCCCCGAGATCTCAGGGGGGGGGGGTACCGCTTAGCGTTGTTAAGCGTGTGTTTATATGCAGTCGAACTGAAATGTATTTGATTGGCTACTTAGCTACTGTAATCCTCATCAGTGCATTTCAGTTCGACTGCATATAAACACATGCTTAACAACGCTAAGCGGTACCCCCCCCCCTGAGATCTCGGGAGGGGGGTCCACTTATACACATATATTTGACATAAGGTAGGGAATTAGCCAATCAGATGCGTTTTAGTTCAAACGCATATAAACACATGATGAACAATGGTAAGTGGGACCCCCCCGAGATTTCGGCCTTAATGTGCCGAGCATCTCGCAGGCCATTTCCATTAGGAAGGGCCAAGCTTCCCACTCTGGGTATTATAGACTCTTGCTACGACCTATATAATTTGCCAAGAACTGGTTACCTTGTTTGCTATTAATACGCGTTTTGCGTTTTGTTAAAACTGAATCGTCAACTTGTAACAAATAATATAGGGTCAGGTAAACAAATACTAAGTCTTGATTAGTCGCAACCAAATGACGTTTGCTAGATCCACTTGACCCATTTCTTTTATTAATTTAACATAATACCCACATTGCAATACAGTGTCGACGAATATAATCATTGTATCAAGCATGGAGAAACTTCAAGCTCAATTGTGTCCGCAGGTTCAGCCAAAGGCCGAAGTTGGTTATTAAAGTCGGCCAACGCGGTGTCCAAAGCCGGACAATTAGTTCCAGCTCTAACTAATTTAAAATAGAAAACACTGCAAAATTTTATTTGGGATTTAAACAAAAAATTCCCATCTGAGACTAAATTCTGAAAGTCGGCCTACAGTTGGCCGCTCATTGGCCGTTGGCCGGCCAAAGACCAAAGTCCGGCCAAGCCAATAAGCTTATTTTACTAAAAGGCGAACCTCCTATCAGTGTACAAGTCAAAGGAAGAATCCAGGCCGCCGTGTCTTGCATATTGCTGGCGATGACATGATGATTATTTCTGAGTGGAACGCTTCCGTCATCAGGCCTTAACACGCAATGGGATTTACTAACCTTAGCCGGGTCCCCCAATATTAAATCTTAATGACTTTATTTCGCATGCTGCTGTGTACTATTTTATTTTATTTTTATTTTATTAAACTGATATTTTATGCTGTATAATGATATTAGTTAAACTTGATATTTAATGCTGTAGAATGCTATTAGTTTGAATTAAAGTATGAATAACGAGTGTTTGATAAAGTAATATTCAGTATGTCATGTATTCTAAATTTTCATGCTGATGTTATTGAATACAAATTTATGATTGCACCATGTTCTAGTTCTGCCAAAACCAGTTCTGGCAACCAACGTTCAGTGTCAGAAATAGATCTAGAACTCGACCACGGCGATTTGATAGAGACTGTACGATAAACGTGGAAGAGAAGTAGCGTACTCCTCCTTTCCATAAAGAGTATGCCAAGAGTCACACTCTATGCAGTGAGAGTAAAAACTGTGCTATGCTCGCTAGCATTATTTATATATTATCAAGAGTATGTACATAATGATAAGAGTATGCAACTAGGCAAGCTCTCTATTATCAGTGCAAAAACTATGCTCTGTTCGCTGGCCCCCCCCTCCGCAAATTACATAGACCCATCACTTCAAAGAAATTCGCACGCTATGTTTGTGTTCTAAAGCTCGAAGCAGGCACAAAATTTGCTTACACACTGCTTGTGTTTTCGAGCTTAAGGGGGGATCCATCGTGAAAAAATTTAGGCCACGGATTTCGCTCATTTTCACACATAATCTAGCCACATATGTCGTACATTTCGAGTTTCAATTTTGAGATGTTTCGTTCAGTTCTCCGTAGGTTACGAGCTATTCAATGAGTACAATTTGAAAATCAGCGAAAATGAGGGTGCTGCAGCAAACTGAAGCAAATTTTCGCAAATCAACTTCAGATTTTTAGCTTATTTTGCTGTACACATTTAATAAACAATAATGAAAACATCTTCGTACAGTTTCAAGTCAGGTGAGCATGATCAATAGCTTCTTTAAAGGGCGTTTCAAAGGAACAAGCTCCCCGAATGTAATGAAACATTTAACAGCGCTTAACTTGAAATAGAAGCATTTTCCAGACATAGTTCTATGAGACGAAATCACCCCTGCACTGAGAGCTTTCGATTGATATATAATATACCATATTTTGAAAAATTTGAGAAATCGCTGTTTTGTGAAATTAGGGGTCTGAGGGTCCCGATTGGCGCGCTGAGAAGTACTGAATACAGCTGTCAGCATCATTTATGTTACAAATTGATCTTAAGGCATGAATAAATATACTGAAATGCAAAAAATGTAATTTTACAATATAGCTTGGTCGCAAATTGCCTATCTTTCTAAAAACAGCAATTTTCAGGTCGCCTTTTAGTGCGTACACAAGACGTGCTAATCATAGATGTACATCCTAAAACGGGTAGCTAGCTTTTACACGTGTTTACGTATACATACATACATACATATATATATGTATATATATATATATATGTATATATATATATATATATATATAGATATAGATATAGATATATAGGGGCTAGGGACTGTTGACTGGTTTGCTGGCTATATGATTAACACTAGAGTTAGCCAGTCTTAGCCAGTCAACTTTGACGGTCTCATTAGTTTTAACACTGAAATTAGCCAGTCAACTGTGACTGGCTTATTTTTAAATTTTCTTTATCTCTTATCTATATCTATATATATGTATATATATTTATATATATAGGGACTAGGGACTGTTGACTGGTTTGCTGGCTATATGATTAACACTAGAGTCAGCCAGTCTTAGCCAGTCAACTTTGACGGTCTCATTATTTTTAACACTAAAATTAGCCAGTCAACTGCGACAGGCTAGTGTTTAAATTTTCTGACTGTCTAAAATTTATTTTGCTAGACGTACTATAATGTGAAAGGGGATGTATTGTGCAAGTTAACTGAATGTTGTCTCTGCACAGATGCAAAATAATGTGAAAGGGGGGGGGGCGGGCGCGCACACACACACACACACACACACACACACACACATATATATGTATATATATATATATTATATATTATATGTATGTATATATATATATATATATATATATATATATATATATATATATATATATATATATATATATATATATATAGAGGGGGGGACTAGGGTCTGTTGACTGGTTTGCTGGCTATATCTTTAACATTAGAGTTAGCCAGTCTTAGCCAGTCAACTTTGACAGTCCCATTACTTTTAACACTAGAATTAGCCAGTCAACTGCGACTGGCTAATTGGTTTGCCGCTACTTCCGAAGGAAAAGGGCAAACCCTTATTCTCGTCGTGTTATTGGGTTGCCGCTTTTTACACAAAAAAGGCAACCCTTTCATCTGGGTATGTCCGTTTATTATTATTCTCGTGACCAACCCCTGTCCCCCCCTCTAACTTTTGATTGGGTGGACCGATTGGGCTGAAATTTTCAGTGGAGGTTTGGGGTGGGGTGAAGTGTTGACTGAAGCGCGGACAGTCCGGTATTTCCCGGATTCCGGGAATGGCTGCTCCCGGAATTTTTTAAAATGGTAAGGGGGGACCAAGGGAAACGTAAAAATTTTTTGTCCCCGATTTCGCTTAAAAGTTGGGCATAGGGTAATTCGATAGCGCTGATTTCGAAACTGAACTCAAAATTTCCGGATTTCGAGATATTGGACCCGGAAAATTCCGGATTTTGAAAAATTTTTCCGAAAGTGGTCGATATGGTACTTAAATGAAAGAGCTCGTCGACCTGAGCAACTTTCCTTCTTGCGACATCTTCCGGAAATGCGTCTAGCGAAAGTTACAGCCGAAAAACTGAAAATCCGGGAATTCACGAAAACCCGGATTTTAAAAAATTTCTTCAAATGTGGTCAATATGGTACTCAAATGAAAGAGCTCGTCGAGCTGAACAACTTTTCTGCTTGCGGCATTTTCGGGAAATGCGTGTAGCGAAAAATACGACCAAAATACTGTTGCATTCTTCTGAAAATCCGTCCCCCCAAAGGGAAAATGCCGCGGCAACCCATTCTCGCAACTTCGCTAGTTATTATTATTGGTTTGCCGCTACTTCCGAAGGAAAAGGGCAAACCCTTATTCTCGTCGTGTTATTGTGTTGCCCACTTTTCCAAAGGAAATGGCAACACCTTGTTATTGGTCTGTGCTTATTATTATTATTATTATCCGTCTGTCCCCCCCCTAGATCTCGAGATTGTGAAGGGGTACAGGGGTGGTTGATACCTTATTTTGAAGCCCTTGGCTAGGACATCTCCCGGAAGCGAGATGGCTCCGGTACCTTCCGGATTCCGGGAATGGCGAATCCCGGAATTTTTCGGTTGGTAAGGGGGGACCAAGGCGAAATTTCAAAATCCGGAATTTGGTCAAAAATTTTTTGTCTCCGATTTCGCTCAAAAGTTGGTCATAGGGTAACTCGACCACGCTGATGTCGAAACTGAAATCGAAATTTCCGGAAATTTTACGGATTTCGAGATATTGGACACGGAAAATTCCGGATTTTGAAAAATTTCTCCAAAAGTGGTCGATATGGTACTCAAATGAAAGATCTCGTCGAGCTGAGCAACTTTCCTTCTTGCGGCATTTTCCGAAAATGCGTCTAGCGAAAGTTATAGCCGAAAAACTGAAAATCCGGGAATTCACGAAAATCCGGATTTTGGGTCGAAAAATTTTTTGTCTCCGATTTCTCTCAAAAGTTGGTCATAGGGTAATTCGACCACGCTAATTTCGAAACTAAAACCGAAATTTACCGAAAATTTACGGATTTCGAGATATTCGTTCCGGAAAATTCCGGATTTTGAAAAATTTCTCTGAAAGTGGTCGATATGGTACGCAATTGAAAGAGCTCGTCGAGCTGAACAACTTTCCTTCTTGCGTCATTTTCCGAAAATGCTTCTAGCGATAGTTATGGCTGAAAAATAAACAGAAAAACCTGTTGTGGGCAACACATTCTTGCAGTAGCGCTAGTTCTTCTTATTATTGTTCACAATTTCGTGTCCCCCCTGTCTATCTCGAGATTGGCAAGGGGTAGAGAGGTGGTTGATACCTCATTTTGAAGGTCTTGACTTGAACTGCTCCCGGAAGCGCGGGGAGCCCCGGGGGAGCAGAGGTGCTCCCGGAGCACCCCCGTGAGTAAAAATGAGTAAAATAAAAAAGTTGTCCAAATGAGCTAATTTTGGTACCATTCGAAAGCTCTCGGCGAGTAATGAAAAAGTTGTAATTGGGTGGGTCAAGGCCTGAAAATGCACCCATTTTGAGTTATGAGGCGAAAATGGTCAAAGATGGCCAAAAACGGCCAAAACGGCCGTTTGAAGGGGTTTTCCGTCTTTATCTCGAGCTAAAGTCAACTAGTTGGCCTAAAATTTGGCATGTAGGGTAGCACCCGATGCGGGAAGACCCTCCGGGCACCTGGGTACCATAGTGCCACACAATTCGCAATTACTCGATACGGTGATGCTGCAAATGGTCCAAATTGAAAGTGACGGAAACCCCCCAATATGGGTATTATTCGAAAGCTCTCGTTGCGTGGATAAAAAGTTGTAATAGGGCCAAGGCGTTAAAATGTAGGAAACATGAGTTACGGAGCCTCAAAGGGGTCAAAAATGGCCAAAACCGGTCAAAATGGGCCAAAAACAAAAGTTGTCAGAAACCCCACAATGTGGATATCATTCGAAAGCTCTCGTTGCGTAGGCAAAAAGTTGTAATAGGGATAAAGCGCCAAAATGTAGGAGAAATGAGTTACGGGGCCTCAAAGGGGTCAAAAATGGACAAAACGGTCAAAATGGGTCAAAATTGAAAATTGTCCGATTGGGTTAATATGGGTATCATTCGAATGCTCTCGTTGCGTAGATAAAAAGTTGTAATAGGTTCACCGCGTCAATGTGTGAGAAAAAGGAGCTACGAGCCTTCGAACGGGCAAAAATCGCCAAATTGGTCAAAATGAGTGAAAATTGAATTTTGTCAGATCGAGCTTGTAGTGGTATTAATCGAAAGCTCTTGTTAAGCTGGGAAACAGTTATAATAGGCGCAAAGCATGAAACCGAATACTTTTCCAGAAAATGAGTCCTTTCTATAAACGGAAAAATGTCGGGCGGGAACCACTTGATGCCTTTTGACTTATTCTTATTGTGTTGCCCACTTTTCCAAAGGAAATGGCAACACCTTGTTATTGGTCTGTGCTTATTGGGTTGTCGCATTTTTTAAAAAAAAAGACAACCCTTTGATATGGCTAAGTTTCTTTATTTATTGGGTTACCGCTTTTTCAACAAAAAGGCAACCCTTTAACTTGGGTATGTCCGTTATTGTGTTGCCCACCTTTCCAAAGGAAAAAGGGCAACCCTTTCTACTGTCTGTTTATTATTATTATTATTATTCTTATTAGCAGGTTGGTGTCCCCCCCCTAGATCTCGAGATTGGGAAGGGGTACAGGGTTGGTTCATAGCTCATTTTGAAGAGCGTGAAAAGAAGGTGTGCATCCGTGAATTTCATCGCTCTACCCCCACCCAGTCGACCAGGGCATGGAATTTAATTTTTAAAAATCGTAAGGGGGGACCAAGGCGATTCTCAAAAATGGTCAAAAACTTTTTGTCTCCGATTTGGTTGAAAAGCCTGTCCTAGGGTAATTCGGGGACGCAGATTCCGAAGCCGCAAACGAAATTTTTCTATCCCTTTTGGATCTCGAGATATTGCCAAAAGTTACACTGTTGGAGACCGCAAAAGTGAGCAAACTGCCCAGAAACACCTAATATCCGTGTTTTTTGAACTAGTTAGTCAAGATGAGCCGGTGTATTTGCTAGGACACGCTTAGAATGGTATATCAAGTAACTTTTAGCGATATGTAGTTGAAAATTGCTTATCCCAACTGCCCTTTTATGGGCAACCATGTTCAGGCAAAGGTGTCAAAAATGGTCAAAAAACTTTTTGTCTCCGATTTGGCTAAAAAGTCGTTCCTAGGTTAATTCGGGGACGCAGATTCCGAATCCGCAATCGAAATTTTTCTACCTTTTGAGAATCTCGAGATATGGCCAAAAGTTACACTGTTGGAGACCGCAAAAGTGAGCAAACTGCCCAGAAACACCTAATATCTGTGTTTTTTGAACTCGTTAGTCAAGTTTAGCCGGTGGATTTGCTAGAACATGGTTAAGAAGGGTGTATCAAGTAAGTTTTAGCCATATTCAGTCGAAAATTATTTATCCCAACTGCCCTTTTATGGGCAACCATGTTCAGGCAAAGGTGTTAAAAATGGTCAAAAACTTTTTGTCTCCGATTTGGTTGAAAAGTCGGTTATAGGGTAATTCGGGGACGCAGATTCCAAATCTGCAAACGAAATTTTTCTAACCCTTTTGGATCACGAGATATCGATAAAAGTTACACTGTTTGAGACCGCAAAAGTGAGCAAACAACTCAGAAACACCTAACATCTGTGTTTTTTGAACTCGTTAGTCAAGTTTAGCCGGTGGATTTGCTAGAACATGGTTTAGAAGGGTGTATCAAGTAAGTTTTAGCCATATTCAGTCGAAAATTCCTTATCCCAACTGCCCTTTTATGGGCAACCATGTTAAGATAAAGGTGTCAAAAATGGTAAAAACGCTTTATCTCTGATTTGGTTGAAAAGTTGGTTCTAGGATAACCCGGGAACGCAGATTATAAATCTACAATCAAAATTTAGTCGAAATATCACTTATCCCAACTGCCTTCTTAAGGGCAACCATTTGTATGAAGTAGTATATATTCAGGGTATACTTGAAAAATCACTTATCCCAACTGCCTTTTTAAGGGCAACCATTTGTATGAAGTAGTGTTAACAAATTGTAATGGGAAAGTCACTTATCCCAACTGCCTTTTTAAGGGCAACCATTTGTATGAAGCAGTATTAACAAAGTGTAATATAAAAATCACTTATCCCAACTGCCCTTTTAAGGGCAACCATTTTAGGATGAAGGTGTCGTCATTATTGTAATCGAATAAAACCAATCGTATAACAGAAGAACCCATTTCTTGAACGAGAGGCTATCAAAGTCTTAGGAAATAAAGCTCTGACCCAAATGGAATATGCAGGTGGGCAACACACTCTCGCAGTCGCTAGTTTCTTATTTATTATTATTATTCTCCGGATTCTTGTCCCCCCCCTCTATCTCGAGATTGGGAAGGGGTAGAGAGATGGTTGATACCTCATTTTGAAGGTCTTGACTTTAACTGCTCCCGGAAGCGCGGGGAGCCCCGGGGGAGCAGAGGTGCTCCCGGAGCAGCCCCGTGAGTAAAAATGAGCAAAATAGAAAAGTTGTCCAAATGAGCTAATTTTGGTATCATTCGAAAGCTCTCGACGAGTAAAGAAAAAGGTGTAATTGGGTCAAGGCCTGAAAATGCACTCATTTTGAGTTATGAGGTGAAAAATGGCCAAAAACGGCCAAAATGGCTCAAAATTGAAAGTTCTCAGATCGGACTCATATTGGTATCATTCGAAAGCTCTCGTTGCGTAGATAAAAAGTTGTAATAGGGCCAAAGCACCATAATGTACAGAAAATTGGCTACGGGGACTCAAAGGGGTCAAAAATGACCAAAACCGGCCAAAATGGGTCAAAATCAAAAATTTTGGAAAACCCGCAGAATGGGTATCATTCGAAAACTCTCTTTGAGTATATAAAAAGTTGTCATAGGGACAAGGAGTACTATCGTAGGATAATTGACTTATCTCGTTTATAAGAGGAAAAATGCAGCGGCAACCCATTCATGATACTTTGCTTGTTGGGTTGCCGCTTTTTCAACAAAAAGGCAACCCTTTAACTTGGGTATGTCCGTTATTTATTGTGTTGCCCACTTTTCCAAAGGAATGGGCAACACTTTGTTATTGGTCTGTGCTTATTATTATTGGGTTGCCGCTTTTTACACAAAAAGGCAACCCTTTCATCTGGGTATGTCCGTTTATTATTATTATTATTATTATTATTATTATTATTATTATTCTCGTGACCACCCCCTGTCCCCCCCCTCTAACTTTTGATTGGGTGGACCGATTGGGATGAAATTTTCAGTGGAGGTTTGGGGTGGGGTGAAGTGTTGACTGAAGCGCGGACAGTCCGGTATTTCCCGGATTCCGGGAATGGCGGCTCCCGGAATTTTTTATAATGGTAAGGGGGGACCAAGGGAAACGTAAAAATTTTTTGTCCCCGATTTCGCTTAAAAGTTGGGCATAGGGTAATTCGATAGCGCTGATTTCGAAACTGAAATCGAAATTTCCGGAAAATTTACGGATTTCGAGATATTGGACCCGGAAAATTCCGGATTTTGAAAAATTTTTCCGAAAGTGGTCGATATGGTACTTAAATGAAAGAGCTCGTCGAGCTGAGCAACTTTCCTTCTTGCGACATTTTCCGGAAATGCGCCTACCGAAAGTTACAGCCGAAAAACTGAAAATCCGGGAATTCACGGAAACCCGGATTTTAAAAAAGTTCTTCAAAAGTGGTCAATATGGTACTCAAATGAAAGAGCTCGTCGAGCTGAACAACTTTTCTGCTTGCGGCATTTTCCGGAAATGCGTCTAGCGAAAGTTACAGCCGAAAAACTGAAAATCCGGGAATTCACGAAAACCCGGATTTTAATAAATTTCTTCAAATGTGGTCAATATGGTACTCAAATGAAAGAGCTCGTCGAGCTGAACAACGTTTCTGCTTGCGGCATTTTTGGGAAATGCGTGTAGCGAAAATTACGACCAAAATACTGTTGCATTCTTCTGAAAATCCGTCCCCCCAAAGGGAAAATGCCGCGGCAACCCATTCTCGCAACTTCGCTAGTTATTATTATTATTATTATTATCCGTCTGTCCCCCCCCTAGATCTCGAGATTGGGAAGGGGTACAGGGGTGGTTGATACCTCATTTTGAAGATATTCACTTGGACGTTGGATCCTCAGTTGGGCAGTCCGATACCTTCCGGATTCCGGGAATAGCGAATCCCGGAATTTTTCGGTTGGTAAGGGGGGACCAAGGCGAAATTTCAAAATCCAAAATTTGGTCAAAAATTTTTTGTCTCCGATTTCGCTCAAAAGTTGGTCATAGGGTAACTCGACCACGCTGATTTCGAAACTGAAATCGAAATTTCCGGAAAATTAGCGGATTTCGAGATATTCGACCCGGAAAATTCCGGATTTTGAAAAATTTCTCCAAAAGTGGTCGATATGGTACTCAAATGAAAGAGCTCGTCGAGCTGAGCAACTTTCCTTCTTGCGACATTTTCCGAAAATGCGTCTAGCGATAGTTATGACCGAAAAACTGAAAATCCGGGAATTCACAAAAACCCGGATTTTGGACCAAAAAATTTTTTGTCTCCGATTTCACTCAAAAGTCGGTCATAAGGTAATTCGACCACGCTGATTTCGAAACTGAAATCGAAATTTCCGGAAAATTTACGGATTTCGAGATATTCGACCCGGAAAATTCCGGATTTTGAAAAATTTCTCCAAAAGTGGTCGACATGGTACTCAAACGAAAGAGTTCGTCGAGCTGAGCAACTTTCCTTCTTGCGACATTTTCTGATGTTGCGTCTAGCGAAAGTTATGGCAGAAAATAAACAGAAAAACCTGTTGTGGGCAACACATTCTTGTTGTGTTGCCCACTTTTCCAAAGGAAATGGCAACACCTTGTTATCGTTCTGTGCTTATTATCCGTCTGTCCCCCCCCTAGATCTCGAGATTGGGAAGGAGTACAGGGGTGGTTGATACCTTATTTTGAAGCCCTTGACTAGGACATCTCCCGGAAGCAAGATGGGTCCGAAATTCCGGGATTTGAAAATTAGGATTTTTTCCGATGGTAAGGGGGGACCAAGGCGAAATTTCAAAAATCCAAAATTTGGTCAAAAATTTTTTGTCTCCGATTTTGCTCAAACGTCGGTCATAGGGTAACTCGACCACGCTGATTTCGAAACTGAAATCGAAATTTCCGGAAAATTTGCGGATTTCGAGATATTCGATCCGGAAAATTCCGGATTTTGAAAAAAATTCTCCAAAAGTGGTCGATATGGTACTCAAATGAAAGAGCTCGTCGAGCTGAGTAATTTTCATCCTTGCCGTATTTTCCGGAAATGCTTCTAGCGAAAGTTATGCCCGCAGATTGGAAAATCCGGAATTTCCGGAAAAAACCGGATTTTCAAAAACTCGTTGAAACATGGGCAATATGGTGCTTAATTGAAAGCTCTTTGAGTCCTGGGACAGATTTCCTGAACAGAAACAGCTTAACAGGTATCTAGCAAAATCTATACCCCAAAGGGCCGTGTTGTGGGCAACACATTCTTGCAGTAGCGCTAGTTATTTATTATTATTATTCTCCGGATTCTTGTCCCCCCCCCTCTATCTCGAGATTGGAAAGGGGTATAGAGGTGGTTGATACCTCATTTTGAAGGTCTTGACTTGAACTGCTCCCGGAAGCGCGGAGAGCCCCGGGGGAGCAGAGGTGCTCCCGGAGCACCCCCGTGAGTAAAAATGAGTAAAATAAAAAAGTTGTCCAAATGAGCTAATTTTGGTATCATTCGAAAGCTCTCGACGAGTAAAGAAAAAGTTGTAATAGGGTCAATGCCTGAAAATGCACCCATTTTGAGTTATGAGGCCGAAAATGGTCAAAAATGGCCAAAACCGGCCAAAATGGCTCAAAATTGAAACTTCTCGGATCGGGCTCATATCGGTATCATTCGAAAGCTCTCATGGAGTGGATAAAAAGTTGTAATAGGGCCAAAGCACCATAATTTACAAAAAATGAGTTACGGGGCCTCAAAGGGGTCAAAAATAGCCAAAACCGGCCAAAATGTGTTAAAATAAAAAATTTTGAAAAACCCACAATATGGGTATCATTCGAAAGCTCTCGTTACGTAGATAAAAAGTTGTCATAGGGACAAGGAGTAATATCGTAGGATAATTGACTTATCTCGTTTATAAGAGGAAACATGACAGCGGCAACCCATTCATGCCACTTTGCTTGTTTATTTATTATTCCGGTCAACATTTGTGTCCCCCCCCCCTTTTTCTCGAGATTGGCTGGACCGATCGGGCTGAAATTCTCACCATAGTTGTAGGGTGACCTGAAGTGCTCCCGTTTGTAAGGGCATCCCGATATCTCTCGGATTCCGGGAATGGCGGCTCCCGGAATTTTTAAAAATGGTAAGGGGGGGGACCAAGGGAAACGTAAAAATTTTTTGTCTCCGATTTCGCTCAAAAGTTGGTCATATGGTAATTCGACCGCGCTGATTTCGAAACCGAAAACGAATTTTCCGGAAAATTTACGGATTTCGAGATATTCGCCCCGGAAAATACCGGAATTTGAAAATTTTCCCCAAAAGTGGTCGATATGGAGCTCAAATGAAAGAGCTCGTCAAGCTGGACAACTTTCCTTCTTGCGACATTTTCCGGAAATGCGTCCAGCGAAAGTTATGGCCGAAAAACCGAAAATCCGGGAATTCCCGGAAAAGCGAATTTCTAAGAATTGTCACAAAAGTAGACTCTATGGTACTCATTCGAAAGCTCTTAGCGAGTAGGAAAAAAGTTGCAATAGCACCAAAGCCTGAAAATGTACCAAAACTGAGTTTTCGCCCTTTAGATAAGAGGAAAATGGCTGCGACAACCCGTTGATGCCGGTAGGATTTATTGGGTTGCCGCTTTTTTCTCAAAAAGGCAACCCTTTGTGTTGGGTATGTCCGTTATTTATTTATTTATTATTTCTTGCCGAATGTGTCCCCCCCTCTAACTTTTGATTGGCTGGACCGATCCGGCTGAAATTTTCAGGGGGGGTTGGGGGTGACCTAAAGTGCTCCCGGAAACGCGGGCAGTTCGGTACTTTCCGGATTCCGAGAATGGCGAATCCCGGAATTTTTTAAAATGGTAAGGGGGGACCAAGGGAAACGTAAAAATTTTTTGTCTCCGATTTTGCTCAAAAGTTGGTCATAGGGTAATTCGATGGCGCTAATTTCGAAACTGAAATTGAAATTTCCGGAAAATTTCCGGATTTCGAGATATTCGACCCGGAAAATTCCGGATTTTGAAAAATTTCGACCAAAAGTGGTCAATATGGTACTCAAATGAAAGAGCTCGCCGAGCTGAACAAGTTTTCTTCTTGCGACATTTTCCGGAAATGCTCCTAGCGAAAGTTATGGCCGAAAACTGAAAATCCGGGAACTCACGAAAAACCGGATTTTGAACGGAAAAATTTTTTTGTTTCCGATTTTGCTTAAAAGTTGGTCATAGGGCAATTCGACCACGCTGATTTCGAAACTGTAATTGAAATTTCCGGAAAATTTTCGGATTTCGAGATATTCGACCCGGAAAATTCCGGATTTTGAAAAATTTCGACCAAAAGTGGTCAATATGGTACTCAAATGAAACAGCTCGCCGAGCTGAACAACTTTCCTTCTTCAGACGTTTTCCGGAAATGCGCCTAGCGAAAGTTATGGCCGAAAAACTGAAAATCCGGGTATTCCCGAAAACCCGGATTTTGAACGGAAAAATTTTTTTGTCTCCGATTTTGCTCAAAAGTTGGTCATAGGGTAATTCGATGGCGCTAATTTCGAAACTGAAATTGAAATTTCCGGAAAATTTCCGGATTTCGAGATATTCGACCCGGAAAATTCCGGATTTTGAAAAATTTCGACCAAAAGTGGTCAATATGGTACTCAAATGAAAGAGCTCGCCGAGCTGAACAAGTTTTATTCTTGCGACATTTTCCGGAAATGCTCCTAGCGAAAGTTATGGCCGAAAACTGAAAATCCGGGAACTCACGAAAAACCGGATTTTGAACGGAAAATTTTTTTGTTTCCGATTTTGCTTAAAAGTTGGTCATAGGGCAATTCGACCACGCTGATTTCGAAACTGTAATTGAAATTTCCGGAAAATTTTCGGATTTCGAGATATTCGACCCGGAAAATTCCGGATTTTGAAAAATTTCGACCAAAAGTGGTCAATATGGTACTCAAATGAAACAGCTCGCCGAGCTGAACAACTTTCCTTCTTCAGACGTTTTCCGGAAATGCGCCTAGCGAAAGTTATGGCCGAAAAACTGAAAATCCGGGTATTCCCGAAAACCCGGATTTTGGGCCAGAAAAGTTTTTGTCTCCGATTTCTCTCAAAAGTTGGTCATAGGCTAATTCGACCACGCTGATTTCGAAACTGAAATCGAAATTTGTACTCGACACGGAAAATTGACATGTTGATAAGAGGAAAAATGCAGCGGCAACCCATTCATGCCAATTAGCTTGTTATTATTATTATTATTATTATCCGTCTGTCCCCCCCCCTAGATCTCGAGATTGGGACGGGGTACAGGGCTGGTTGATACCTTATTTTGAAGCCCTTGACTAGGACATCTCCGGGAAGCGAGATGGCTCCGATATCTTCCGGATTCCGGGAATGGTGAATCCCGGAATTTTTAAAATGGTAAGGGGGGACCAAGGCGAAATTTCAAAATCCAAAATTTTGTCAAAAATTTTTTGTTTCCGATTTCGCTCAAAAGTTAGTCATAGGGTAATTCGACCAAGCTGATTTCGATACTGAAATCGAAATTTACGGAAAATTTATGGATTTCGAGATATTCGTTCTGGAAAATTCCGGATTTTGAAATATTTCCCCAAAAGTGGTCGATATGGTACTCAAATGAAAGAGCTCGTCGTGCTGAGTAATTTTCATCATTACAGTATTTTCCGGAAATGCGTCTCGCGAAAGTTATGGCAGAAAAATAAACAGCAAAACCAGTTGTGGGCAACACATTCTTGCAGTAGCGCTAGTTATTGGTTTGCCGCTACTTCCGAAGGAAAAGGGCAAACCCTTATTCTCGTCGTGTTATTGTGTTGCCCACCTTTCCAAAGGAAGAGGGCAACCATTAATCTCGTCTGTTTATTATTATTATTATTAGCAGGTGGGTGTCCCCCCCCTAGATCTCGAGATTGGGAAGGGGTACAGGGGTGGTTGATACCTCATTTTGAAGAGCGTGAAAAGAAGGTGTGCATCCGTCAATTTCATCGCTCTATCTCCACCCAGTCGACCAGGGCAGGGAATTTAATTTTTTAAAATCGTAAGGGGGGACCAAGGCGATTCTCAAAAATGGTCGAAAACTTTTTGTCTCTGATTTCGTTGAAAAGTTGATCATAAGGTAATTCGGGGACGTAGATTCCAAATCTGCAATCGAAATTTTTCTAGCTTTTGCGGATCTCCAGATATGGCCAAAAGTTACACTGTTGGAGACCGCAAAAATGAGCAAATTGCCCAAAAAACGCCTAATATCAGTGTTTTCCGAACTAGTTGGTCAAGTTGAACTGGTGGATTTGCTAGAATACCTTTTAACAGGCAGTATCAAATAACTTTTAGCAATAATTATCGTAAATCTCTTATCCCAACTGCCCTTTTATGGGCAACCATCTTGCAAAGATTGGTCAAAAATGAAATTTGCCGAATCCTACCGATTTTGGTATCATTCGAAAGGTCTCAACGAGCTATAAAATAGTTGTAATAGGGCCAAATCCTGAAAATGTACTAATTTTGAGTTTTGACCCTCGATACGCTGATGTTGCAATAATCGACTAAAAAGAAAAGTTGTCGAATCCAGCTGCTTTTGATATCATTCGAAAGCTCTCAACGAGCTAAGAAAAAGCTGTAATAGCAATAGAGCGTGAAAATATACCAAATTCGAGTTTTGGCCCTCGATACGCTGATGTTGCAAATCGGCCAAGACTGAAAGTTGTCTGTGAGCAAATTGCCAAGAAAGGCCTAATATCAGTGCTTTTTCGAACGCGTTAGTCAAGTTGAGCTGGTGGATTTGCCAAGACGCCCTTTAAGAGGGTGTATCAAATAACCTTTAGCGATATTTAGTCAAAGATTCGTTATCCCAACTGCCCTTTTAAGGGCAACCATTTCCAGAAAAATTCCTCATCCCAACTGCCCCTGTAAGGGCAACCATTTTCAGAAAACAACACGGAAAATACTCTTTGTCACCGATTTGACTGAAAATCGACGCTACAAAGTTTGCTGCCTACAGAAAGAAGCGGCGGCAAACCATTCATGCCAATTTAGCTTGTTTTTATTATTCTTCTTCTTCTTCTTCTTGTCCCCCCCTATTAACTCAAGCTAGGCTCAACGCCCGGAGCTGAAATTTGGTGGGTATGTGGGGGTTGGTCCCAAACCTGGCCCATTTTAATTTCATCGCTCTAGACCCACCCAGTCGACCAGGGCAGGGAATTTAATTTTTTAAAATGGTTCTGGTTTAAAGGGGGGGGGTTCTGGTTCTCTGTCAAGGCGATTCTCAAAAATGGTCGAAAACTTTTTGTCACCGTCAAAAGTCAGTCCTAGGGTCTTTCGGGGACGCAGATTCCAAATCTGCAATCGAAATTTTTCTAGCGTTTGTGAATCTCGAGATATGGCCAAAATTTACACTGTTGGAGACCGCAAAAGTGAGCAAACTGCCCAGAAACGCCTAATATCTGTGTTTTTTTGAACTTGTTAGTGAAGTTTAGCCGGTGGATTTGCTAGGACACCCTTTAAAAGGAAGTGTCAAGTAACTTTCAGCGATATTTAGAAGAAAATTTCTTATCCCAACTGCCCTTTTATGGGCAACCATTTTCAGGTGAAGGTGTCAAAAATGGATAAAATCTTTTAATCTCGGATTTGATTGAAAAGTAAGTCCTGGGGTAATTCGGGGACGTAGGTTCCAAATCTGCAATCGCAATTTCTCTAGCTTTTGTGAATATCGAGATATGGTCAAAAGTTTCACCGTTGGAGTCCGCAAAAGTGGGCAAATTGTTTAGAAAAGCCTAATATCTGTGTTTTTTTGAACTTGTTAGTGAAGTTTAGCCGGTGGATTTGCTAGGACACCCTTTAAAAGGAAGTGTCAAGTAACTTTCAGCGATATTTAGAAGAAAATTTCTTATCCCAACTGCCCTTTTATGGGCAACCATTTTTTTATGAAAATTTATATTACAGAGTTACATTCCTGCCTAAAACAAAGAAGCGGCGGCAAACCATTCATGCCAGTTTAGCTTGTTATTCTTCTTCTTCTTCTTCTTCTTGTCCCCCCCCTATTAACTCAAGCTAGGCTCAACGCCCGGAGCTGAAATTTTGTGGGTATGTGGGGGTTGGTCCCAAACCTGGCCCATTTTAATTTCATCGCTCTAGACCCACCCAGTCGACCAGGGCAGGGAATTTAATTTTTTAAAATGGTTCTGGTTTAGAGGGGGGTTCTGGTTCTCTGGCAAGGCGATTCTCAAAAATGGTCGAAAACTTTTTCTCTCCGATTTGGTTGAAAAGTCAGTCCTAGGGTAATTCGGGGATGCAGATTCCAAATCTGCAATCGAAATTTTTCTAGCGTTTGTGAATCTCGAGATATGGCCAAAAGTTACACTGTTGGAGACCGCAAAAGTGAGCAAACTGCCCAGAAACGCCTAATATCTGTGTTTTTTTTGAACTGATTAGTCAAGTTTAGCCCGGTGGATTTGCTAGGGCACCCTTTAAAAAGAAGTGTAAAGTAACTTTCAGCAATATTTAGTAGAAAATTTCTTATCCCAACTGCCCTTTTATGGGCAACCATTTTCAGGTGAAGGTGTCAAAAATGGATAAAAACGTTTAATGTCCGATTTGGTTGAAAAGTCGGTCATAGGGTAATTCGGAGACGCAGATTCCAAATCTGCAATCGAAATGTTTCTAGTTCCCGTGGATCTCAAGATATGGCCAAATGCTACGCTGTTGGAGTCCGCAAAAGTTGAGCAAACTGCCCAGAAACGCCTAATATCTGTGTTTTTTGAACTGATTAGTCAAGTTTAGCCCGGTGGATTTGCTAGGGCACCCTTTAAAAAGAAGTGTAAAGTAACTTTCAGCAATATTTAGTAGAAAATTTCTTATCCCAACTGCCCTTTTATGGGCAACCATTTTCAGGTGAAGGTGTCAAAAATGGATAAAAACGTTTAATGTCCGATTTGGTTGAAAAGTCGGTCATAGGGTAATTCGGGGACGCAGATTCCAAATCTGCAATCGAAATGTTTCTAGTTCCCGTGGATCTCGAGATATGGCCAAATGCTACGCTGTTGGAGTCCGCAAAAGTGAGCAAACTGCCCAGAAACGCCTAATATCTGTGTTTTTAACTTGTTAGTCAATTTGAGCTGGTGGATATGCTAGGACACCCTTTAAGAGGGTGTATCAAGCAACTTGTAGTAATCGAAAATTCCTTATCCCAAATGCCCTTTTAAGGGCAACCATTTTCAGATGTACGGGTTAAAAGCCTTTTGTCTAAAATTTGGACGAAACGTTGGCCCAAGGGGAGGTCGAGAACGTAGATTTTATACGCACAATCAAACGTTTTAAAGAAGTTGTGGCTTTGGAGATATGACCAAAGGCAGTCATGCTTAATTTGCAGCAGGTACTCTAAAAAAGGATTTGTGCATATTCTCCGACTTGCTTTGCAATTTGATTACGTTAGCAAGAAGAACGTTTGTTAAACTGTAAAGTGTCTTTAAGCTAAGAACTGCTTATCCCAACTGCCCCTTTAAGGGCAACCGAATTCCAGAAACATTCCTTATCCCAACTGCCCCTTTAAGGGCAACCATTTCCAGAAACATTCCTTATCCCAACTGCCCCATTAAGGGCAACCATTTCCAGGAAAGTTCCTTATCCCAACTGCCCTTCCAAGGGCAACCATTTCCAGGGAATATATATATATATACCTTATCCCAACTACCCCTTTAAGGGCAACAATTTCAGAAAACAACACAGAAAATACTCTTTATCATCCCCCATTTGACCGAAAATCGACCCTAGAAAATGACCTGCCTAATGAAGGAAGCGGCGGCAAACCATTCATGCCAATTTAGCTTGTTTTTAAATAATCTTAGTATCTAAAATTTATTTTGTTAGACGTACTATAATGTGAAAGGGGATGTCTTATGCAAATTAACTGACTGGCTAGTGCGATACGCACTAAAAGGAGCCTAATTTTCACAATTTTGCAGAAAAACCTAATTTCTGCGCCAAAAAAATCTCGACACTGGCAAGAGATTCTAAGTAACATTGGGTAGCATTTGAAAGCACTAAACGTATACTGTGTCACTGTGAAGTTAGAATTTTTAGTTAGGATCGCTATTTTTATAATGTGCAGTCAAACTTAATGACCCCCATTTTTGGTCACCAAAATAGACAGAATTTAGCGATTTTCGGTAGTTCGCTAACGTCAGAAATTCATGAAAATTCTTTGAAGGCCTAATTCAAAATTCTAATTGCACAGTGACACAGTTTCTGTTTAGAGGATTAAAACGATACCAAATGTTACCCGGTATCTCAAACCAGTTTCAAGATTTTTGGCGCAGAATTATAATCGACATTTTTTCGATTTTTTTATGCATGAATACCTTTGCTTTGAGATGAATTTTCTTAAGAACCGTAAGAGATCCGACTTAAATTTATAAACTCGTTAAAATATTCCACTTGGACAACAAAACATGTGAAAATGAGGAAAATCGTAGATGGTCGGAAAAATGATCCCAAAGTGGACCCCCCCTTGAGCACTTAAACATAGAGCGAGTGAACGTACCCCCGCTTCGACTAGGTACTGATTTGCGGGGGGTCACTAGGGTCTGATTTGCGAGGGGGGGGGGGTGGTTCGTTAGCGAGCGGAGCATAGGTTTTGCTCTGATAACATAGAGTGTGCCTGGTGGGTGGTACATGCCTGGTGGCACACCCTTATATTATGTACTCTTGATCTTGGTGCTTGTAAGAAGAGGGATAGGGCAGGAACGACTCAAAAGATCTGTTATCCGCAGTTAAGTCAGTAACCAACCATGATTGGTTACAAGCACGAGCAGCAGCCAATCCATATCGTCACAGAACCAATGTGATAAAGGTATATAGATAAACCAATACACAAACTTAGACTGCGAAATGATAAACAGATTAATCATACTCTATTTTCTTCAAAATTTTTTATTTCACTAGCCTTTCTTGGGCACTGATTTGGAATTTACGCAAAACCAAGATTTTTGGACTAGATTGGAAAACTGTGTTAGCGTGATTCAAAACCGTAAAACGTGGGCGTAGCTTTGCGAAGTGGTGCATGCTTATGTTTGCTTCATTTTTTGGGCAATTCGTAAAATCATAAATTTAACCCTAGTTTAGTCATGCAGAAATCCTGGTGTTACGCTAAAACCAACTGTGTTGAAACAAGAGCGCTTGGTTACACTTGGTAGTTCCTGTGTGGCTATCTTTTCAAGTTGAGTTGCTTACTTCTGCATAGCGCTGCAACAGCAAACTACTCTATTTTATCTTCTGCTCATTTTTCCTGCAAAGTTTCTGCGTCTAGAAATGGAGCTGAAGTGTGCCGTTACTCTAAAGAGATTCACCCGTCTCCAGCTAATCCTTGCAGTTGTGATTGTTGTCCTGGGAATTGAAGGTTCTATCAGTGGCGCATCTCATCCAGTCCAGAGTCAGAAGCGGCATGGACATGTCACATACACTTACGGATTTTACTTCAATGCGGACTGGTCTTGTCTCTGGGGAGGGTTTTGGATGGTTATCGCATCGATTCTGGGAGTCCTATGGACTCTGGCACCATCACTTCACACAAATAATGTTCTGAAAGTGTCCTACCTAACCCTTGGGATTATATCCATGTTTGGCGCTGCAGGAATATGTCTATTCAGCATCGCCTACCTGATAATGTATAGTTCAGTTGTGGGCGAGGAATCTCAACGTGATTGGGATCGGCTGGTAGACATCAATGCAGCTCTGTTTGTTCTATCGATTCTATATCGTAGGTTGGCGCATAAAAAATACAGTCTGTAAAAGTAGAATTTTAAAAAGGTTTTGTCGCGTTGACTGTAAAAATTCAAAAATAGATGTAGATGTTATAGCGATTTAACGCCTCATCCGACGGCGGAGCAACTTTTTAAAGGCCGAAAGGTTGTGCTTGTCTTGTCATAACTCATGTCACTATCAAGAGTACATAATGATAAGAGAATGACAAGCGTCACACTCTATGCAGTGAAGGGCAAAACTGTGCTATCGGCTGACCCCCCCCACGAATTGACCCCCTCTCACACCGCCCCTATATGGGTACATAGTCCCAAACGGGGGTCACTCACTCGCTTATCATGTTTTCTACATACAAGTGTTAAACATACACGCTTAAACCCCCTCCCCTAATTGGGCCCCTGTTAATTTCAGCGTGTAATTATGCAAAGCAGTGAGCGGCCCCGTTTGGACCACGTACCCATATAGGGGCGGTGTGAGAGGGAGTCAGCCGATAGCGCGCATAGCATAGTTTTGGCCTTCACTGCATAGAGTGTGACGCTTGTCATACTCTTATCATTATGTACTCTTGGTATTATGTACTCTTGATTTCAGTCATAATTGCCTGTGTCGGTTCGGGTCTGACTTGTGCCAATGGATGCTGTTGTTGCTGTACGGAGCCTCAGCCAGTTCACACCACCACCACCGTTATCACTTCGCATCCTATACAGTATGCTCAGGCTCAGGTGAGGTGGCATTTTCTTCGCTATTCTGAAAAATAAATGCTCTAGCAGACAAAATCTTATATTTGACATTCAATGTAACTCAATGAAATTCTTCCTCCTTAACTTATGGTTATGCAATGTTTGATGTTTAGTTTTTTTAATTCAAGTTAGTTCTGGTTGGATAGTAGAGTGATTAGTGGGTTTCGCTTCGACCACATTTCTGCATTCATTCCAGAACTTGGTATTTGGCGCTAATTTAAAATTAGTTTTTAAATTTTTTAATTTATTCAGCTCGCGATGCAGACAATCAACTTTTCAGTGCAAGAGTACCTGCACGATCGCTTAGGTTTTGTTTGCTTAGTTCTTTTCATCTATTCTATGAATTTTACTGATACTGTATTTTCTAAATACTTCTGCATTATCCCTTAACTGCTGTATTTTCAAGTAAGCCAGGCCCATTGAAAAATTTGTCTCGACTCCCCTGGCCCGACCGGCGAAATTTTTAATGTTTTCAGAAATGCAAAGTTGCATAAACTGTTTTTTAAAATTTTATATCTTGTGTATAGTTCCTATCCTAATATTTGGTATTCTAATGTTGTGAATACAAAAATGAATTGATGAATTGAATAATTTCATGTTAATTTATGTGCTCCAGTTTTGCAGTCAACAATTTTAAAACTTTGAACTGCTTTGCAAGATTTTTTGAACAACATTATTCTATAAAACTGATCACATCTGAAATGATGATAATTCTTGAATAACGTTTTGGCTTTCCAAGAAATGAGGATACGATTACAGCTTGTTACAAGAAAATTCGTATTACTATTCTTATCGTGTGTAGTTTAAATAAAATCAATGAAATCATAGTAATAATGCGGCGATTAAATAAAAAAATCAGTATTTGTGGGAACGAAACATGTTCAGGAAACACAAAAATCTTTGAACTTGAGTTTCCTTATTGTCATCATCATTTCCTAAAATTTTATAGCGGGCCGGACAGTTGGCCCGCGGCCTGGCTTGTCCCGGCCCGTGAAGTTTGGTCATCGGACCGCCCGGCCTGGCCCATTTATATATAAACAAGTGTGCAGCGCGAAGTGAAAGTTTGCTTCTTCAAACATAGTGGGAAATTTCGTAGCCACTCTCAGGTTAATTGTTTGGTGTCAGGGCCACGTTGCAAAATATGTTCCTCCTAAGCCTTGAATCACTCCTAGTTCAGCTTAACTTTAAACGAGTTTAAGAAGTCTTCTAAAGGTGCATTCATAGTCGCGAACGCAGAGAGACGCGCGTCGACGCCTCAGAGTGTAACATGCCGTTTTAACCGTTTAAAAATAATTGTAGCGTATTCATGCTCACGATCGCATTCAGACGCTTACGTAAGCGCGTCGACGCGCGTCTGCTTGCGTCTGGAACTATGAATGCACCTTTACTCTCTTCTAGGTAGCTCCTAGGCAAACGCCAACATCCTTCTAGGAGGAAACTTGGGAGAATCTTTTGCAACGTGGCCCAGTTTAATAGTTTCTTCAATATTTGTCATTTCAGTCCCATCCTGGAGTCAGCGTTTATGTTCGTCAGGAGTCCAGTGTTTATCCCAGTGGATATCCTACATCTGAATATCCTCTTCCGCCTCCACCGTATCCACAGGGCACAGACTATCCTAATCCGACGACGATTTTGAAATAAATATATGACAGAAAGCAAGGCAATACGTACAATTGATTCAGATGCTTAAAGTCATGCGAATTTGATTGCTCCGTACAGTCATACCGTAGACTTATTGTATTTTTGTATTTAATTATATGCCTCCTTATGCCTTTTTTGATTGATGCTGCAGGAATCCGACTTTGTCTATGGGTCTATGTCTATGGCCTCTTTTTGAGTTTCGTTGTATAAGTACTTTACAACACGACATTGCTTGCATTCAGAGATTAATGCAGCTTCGCACGGGAAGCCCTCGTGCATGGCGCTCGTGCCACACACTCGGAGCTTTCCGCACGGCGTGCGTATAAATCTCTGAATGCACGCAGAGCCGTGCTATAAAGTATACTTATAGTAGATCAATAAACAGTTAGAAGCCAACTAATCCGGCCAAGTCCAGACTCGCACTAAACGATCCAAAACAAAGTCGGCACCTGCGCACGGCACAGTTGGTCTGCTTCCCCGAAATTCATCGAAAATATGTTTCTTCATTGTTTCTTCGTTGTAGCATCAACTCGCCTAACTATGCATTAATTACTCTTAATTGCAATTAATTACAACTGCACTACATTAATTATGAGTCCATCTTCTTTTCTCCGTGATTCGGTTAAACCAAGAGTACATAATACATAAGAGTATGACAACAATCATACTCATAAGCTTGAAACATCCTCTGCACGCTGACGGCTGACCCCCCGCAAATTGGACCCCAGTGACCCCCCCCGCAAATTGGTACCTAGTCAAAACAGAGGTATGCTCATTTGCTCTATGCTTGTGTGTTACATGCACTGTGTGCTCGAGTTTTGTGTCTGTTTCGAGCTTTAGAATATAAGGCACAAATTCCTTTGAAGTGATGGGTCCAATTTGCGGGGAGGGTCAGCCGCTAGCGTGCAGAGGGTGTCAAGCTTATAATACATAGAGTATACCAGCTGTCATACTCTTATGCATTAAAGTAAAGTATGTTTTTTCAAGATGGAATGTTTTGACACTACAAGTCCCAGCCAAAAAAAATTAAATTTAAAAATTGAAATAAAAATTTAAAAACTTATTCCGAACCATGACGAAGTTTTGTTTTTTGATGTATTTCTTGCTGTTTTCTATAACACTTCTCATCGCATCACAACATTACAGAATGATTGGCAAAGATTCAAATTTACTCAGTGCCTGAGTGAAGGTCTCTAGCATATATATACTTGGCAATAATCTTATGCCTGGCTTCTTGCTCCGTTAGCTCCTTCTCTCGCAATATACTGCAATCCTTACCTATCGGAAAATCACGAACCACCAGAATGAAGCTGAAAATCAGGCCTTTCCGATTTTGCACCCCGTTTTTCTAAAGAAACGTTTGCAGTGGTGGATAGAACTCCTACATTGGGGGAATCTTTTGAAACACATTTCTCAATTCTCCTAAGCGACCGACTAAGCTGTCTTTAGCAGCGCTCCTAGGCTGAGGAGGATAGTTTGCTCTTTGAATGTATAGCGCACATAACCATAAATACATGTGTCCTAACCAGAGGACAATTAGTCACAAAAGTTAGTCACATACCAAACACCAATGGCAAGTCCAGCAATTTTTTAAACTTTCAAGTATGAATCAGTCATTACGTTTCAATTAAGGACAGCTTTATGATAATCATCGTTACGTTTGCACTAAGTTTGTTGTCGGTTGGCTCAAATACTCCCACTGTTGACAAATCAGCTTAGTTCGTTTCATGTCTTGTCTTGTCTTCATCTGGTGAAAGAACAGAAACGCAACAGACCTTTCTTACTATTATCTGTCCTATTATTTTTCGCGATAACACAGTCTTTGTTTAAAAGTACGTTCTGTTAATCTGTTCTTGCGTACCTATTATCAAGAGTTGGTACGTCACAATTGTAGTGCTATAAATTTCCATCCCAACTTTCAGGGTCCGTGATCCGATATTTTATTTCCATAAATTTTTATTGTACGCACAAGTGGCTAACACACTAACCGTGAAGGGTCTGCCTCATCACATCTCACTGCAGATAGTTGAGCTAACCTACGGAGACGAATTAACTAGCTCATCTTAAATTATAAGTATATATCTGAACTATGTACTTAGGTGGTGATTCCTTTTGGAGGCATCAACTTTGAACCATTATTCCTCATTCATTACTTGGAATTAGAAAGCCATCTTTATGTCAATATGTAGCTTAACATTGACTCTTTTAATGAATGCAATGAAACTAATTTTGGATTTCGAAAAGTTCTTTAACGAATTTTTGAAGGTGTAAAATTTTTTGAAGGCCGAATTAAATTTTTTCGCGAGACATCGGTTATATCATTCGATACCTCCACCAAATACGTGGGGGTCCTTCATTAGTTGTTATGAAACCACTCCTCGTACGGCTCTTCGTTTCTAAATGCTCCACAATCACAGGAAAAAATTGGAAATTACGCAAAGACTACAGTTTTGAATTTTAGTTAAATCTTCTTGTTTCCACTGCAATCACCGTATGAGTTTTTGGAAAATTTAGGGGTTTTTCAAAAACACCTGTGGTGTGGCTAAACTGCTCATGACAACTTATTGTTGCTAACATATGATAGCTAAGGTTGTATACTTCATCAGAGCATAGTATTCACTTTCACTATATGAGCATGAACTTTCTTTATCTAAACGTTCATTTTATATTTCTTTATGCTTCAAGCCATCTTAACCGTAGACTAAAATTTCCGCCTGCCGTCCGTCACTGCTACAATTTGCACCAAATGTGAAACTTTAATCTGACTTAAAGAAACTGTTTCTAAGTATTGCAATTAAATTATTTACAATGGATCTGAAGTGTGGCGTTGGCCTGAAAGTGTTCACGCTTCTCCAACTTCTACTGGCTATTGTGATTGTGGCCACAGGAATTGCTGCCTCGGCAAAAGGGCAACTCCATGGTTACATAATTGATTACAATCCCGACTACTATGTTATACTATACTTCAACGCGGACTGGTCCTGTCTCTGGGGCGGTGTTTGGATGATTATTGCTTCGATTTTGGGAGTTTGCTGGGCTATGGTTCCGTCACTTCACTCCAATAATGCCCTAAAAGTGTCCTATCTAACCTTCGACATCATATCCTTGTTTGGTGCTGCAGCCATCTTTCTTGCCAGCGTTTCCTATGCTGTCCTGGCTACCTACATCGATTTGTATAGCTCACTCGATGACTACGATTGGCTGCATAACGCAAACGTTGCTCTACTGATTTTGGCATTGATCTATAGTAAGTTGTTCACGTGACTTTTCTATTGTTAGTGTTAGTCCAACTCAATGTTTCTTTTCTAATTTTTTGTCCTGATGCTTGCAGTTAGCTTGCCGTTTTAAAATAGAATAATTTAAATTCGAGAATCGTTATCGAATTAATGTTCGCTATAATTTTATTTCAGTTATAATTGCCTGTGTCGGTTCGGGACTAACTTGTGCCAATGGATGCTGTTGTTGCTGTACGGAGCCTCAGCCAGTTCACACCACCACCACTGTTGTCACTTCGTATCCTGTGCAGTATGCTCAGGTATTTTCACAATTCATTTGTCAAAAAATGTTTGATGCCTTTAAAACTTTTGTCCAGAAGAGAAAAGGATAGACCTCACAACTGTTTGCATCAAACACTTGACCATGTTTGGCCAGCAAATTTCTTAGAAAATCGCTATTCGTTTCTCGATAAATGTTTGTCCAAAAATGTAAGAAAGTGTAATTTATCCTCATTTTTTGGCAGACCCCTTAAAATTTTGGAATTTTTCAGGGGTCATTCCATTCTTTGGAGTCGGGGCAGGCTCCCCAGAATCGGACCCCGTGTTAACGTATGCTGCACTCAAAAGTATATAATGTTAGCTGTTCAGTTCACTTAGTGCTATTATTCAATAACAAGTATGGCCATTTTTCAAAATTTTTTGAGACTACTTTTGTAACTTTTGTAACTTGGAACACTTCTGATCAGTGAGTCATCACAAGAGTGAACAGCATGTTCTTTGCATTGGTTCAGTTTTGGTTGGGCTTGAAGCTTTTCAAGGCAGTTAGTTTCTAAAAGGAAAACGAAAAAGAAATCGGAGCAACTTTCTAAAGGTTGAGTTAGGGCGATTCCATATTTCCTTTCCAAAACATATATTCCAACTCTTATTTAATGTAAACATTATTTCTATAACTTCATTTCAGACCCAGCCCGGAGCTGCCATGTATGCAAATCAGCAGCCTGGCGTTTATCCTGCGACTCAGCCTTATCCACAACCACAGGGGCCTGCCTATGCAAATCCGGCTGCCTCACCAAACAATTAGACACTTATTAATCCTGTGATCAGTCTAGCGAGATGAAATGAACACTCATTGTGTGAAAGCATTTGCTCTGTTCCGATATATAGCTCACTGTAAAATTTTAGCATTATACTATCTATGTATTTTAGGTTTAGTATATATACTTAGCTTTTTTAGCGCTACGTTACTGAACTGAACTGATAT
This sequence comes from Trissonchulus latispiculum, assembly GCA_030248195.1. Lineage (NCBI taxonomy): Eukaryota > Metazoa > Nematoda > Enoplea > Enoplida > Ironidae > Trissonchulus > Trissonchulus latispiculum. Next base: position 43,617 of record JASAND010027009.1, read on the forward strand.
GATTGTGAATGTTTGAAAATCTAACAAAAATGATCTACGTACGAAAGAGATGAAATTGAGCCGTCTTCGGGTCGGTCATGCATTTCCCAAATTTACAGGATCCAGTCAACTATTAACCGGAAAAGTAAAAATCATTGCCAATAAATTGATTTTTGTAAATTTAATGAAAAGCATTGAAAGGTATTGTCACGTCCAGTGTGTCAAATACTCGGCAAGTTTTGACAAGGTAGAGCCCAAGAACCTCTTCAATAACTGCATATCGTATAATTTTTGAATATCTTCAATAACTGTAAATCGTATAATTTTCGAATGGCTTCTCGAATTGAAGTCTGGCATTAAAATCATGCATTTCAGTATTAGCTTTCACTGGTTGTGCTAGACTATTATGTAAGCTGGCTAAGCTTTACTATTTCGTAGCTAGAATTTTGTGTAGCACACTTGCTGCTTATCTTTGCTTTATTCTAATTATTTTCTGGACACACTGGATATATATTTTATTTAGTTAAAACGCAGGCAGAAATTCAGCTAAGGGTGAAAGCAACGTCTTGAGAAGTTGGCTTCAGTAGTAAAGAGCGGGTAAATGAGGTAGCATTAGGGGGTGGAGGAGGTGGAGGTGGCGCTGCGGCGCTGTGGCCGACCGGAACCACGGTCGACCCAAGCTTAAAATTGAAAATTGTCCAAATTCTTCGGGAAAACTTTATATAAGGAGTTTTCAAGGTCGTAGATTTTGAAATTGATATTAGTTTTCCTATCCTAGCTAAGTTGCGTGCTCTACGTAACCCTCGACCGGAACCTTAGCTGACCCAAGCCTAAAATTAAAAGTTACACAAATTCTTCGAGAAAACTTTATATAAGGGGTTTTCAGGGTCGTAGATTTCGAAAATGATATTAGTTTTCCTATCCTGGCTAAGCTCCGTGCTCTATGTGACCCTTGTCCGGAACCTTAGCTGACCCAAGCTTAAAATTGAAAATTGTCTAAATTCTTCGGGAAAACTTTATATAGGAGGTTTTCGGGGTCATAGAATTCGAAATTGATATAAGTTTTTCTATCCTAGCTAAGCTCCGTGCTCTGAATGACCCCTGTCCGGTGTGGGATATTATCCATTATGGGACTCTGGATTGTCTGCGCAACAGCGCAGCACTAAAAATGTAGTTGGCACCATCTTGATGTTTGTATCGTATACTCGTATATCGTATACGTATACTGTATAAAGTATATATTCTATTTGATAAAATAAGCCAACTTTGAATAGTTTCGTCAACACTCTATTTAAGAATGATAAATGTGATTTCTTTTTGAATTAGTAGCTATGGCTGTGGCTTGCAGAATATAAAAGCAAGCGAAAGTAAAGTTTTGGGCAGTTAGTAGGTTGGGTGTCTGGGTGAAAAGTTAGTTGGGAACCGGTTCTGATACGTGTGGGAGCAGGGTAAAACCCTCCCCTTTGAGCCCTTTGTACGCTCTGTATACGTCGCTCGTGTTCCGAATATCCTATACTAGTTGTGTGTAAACTGTCTGAGTCTTTGTGTTTGTCACAGTAAATTTACACAAAAGACCAAGTTAATGTTGACAAAAACGATTGAGACTTGCACGACTATACAGCTGTGACATATAGTATCATTGTGCACTGTGATCGCATATACGGACCGCCTTGTTATGCCCGACTGACCTGATTGTGGGACTCATCAGGGGCTTACAATCAGGTTATTTTGCTTTGAAATTGACCACCCATTTTTAATAAAGAAACGTCGTTTCGTCCCCTGGCGATCAACTCCAGTCATACGTGATGTTAAGCACATATGCGCTTTACAAAGAATTAATGCCCACATATAAAACAGTAAAATGTCCCCGAACGCCAAAAAGCGATTGGTATTCATAAGGTTCCGTCATTCATTATGAATGACAGCATTATTAATCTCCTTCAAATGAAGGATTTTCATATGAAAACACATATACGTACGTATAAACTTTTTAGTCACTGCCGTAAAAACAAACACCTTTCAATGTATTTCATAAAAACTACTATAAGATGCGCATCCGCACCGGGCCAAGACAACCTGGTGGGAGCAATACTCAACCGTTCCAGATTGTCAAGGACAAAGCAAATTTACACAAAAGACCAAGTTAATGTTGACAAAAACGATTGAGACTTGCACGACTATACAGCTGTAACTAATTAGTCTAGCGGTTATCCTTCTAGTGTCAATTATAGGGACAGTCGCTTAGGACCACATTTGGATTGTATCACCTTAGTTTACTCTCACACTCTTTGGTCCTCTCTCTCTCATACTTGGCTGAGACTTGAACATCGCACACTGAACTCGAACTAGCAATCTTTATTGTGATATAACAGTTTATTACAGAGGTACGCACAGTATCCCTCACAAATAGTGGCGACCGTGATTTTTCAGTAGATGTCCAAAGTTTTAGCTTTTTATGAGAAGAAGAGACAACACGAGAAACGGGTAAAGCAAAGAGCTCAACTTTGGGGGCTTTTGTCGTATTTCGACGGACCGGCTGAACTAGATAGAGGTACCCCCATGGCTTCGAAACAGAGTATTGCAAAATTGGGGGGCCGTGGTCAGGGAGGAGTCTCCCCCAGTGCTAGTCCGGGAGGAACCGCCTCAGGTATTGGGAGGGGGACCCCCAGACGAACAGAACGACCTCCCCCACAGCTATGGGAAGGGCAAAATTCTAATGCAAAACCTGTAACAGATAAAAGATCAGGGGGGCGAGGGAGGCCCTCCCGGATCCCCCCCTCCCACAAGTTCGAGGAGCCAGTCCCAACTGGGGGTTTCGACTCATCGGCACACTCAAGCCTACATCTTCGGACCCTCAGTATAGTGGTCATTTAAGGAAAACTTTTGGGGGGCCAGTGACGAGGTCATAAACTGGGGCTAATCGCCCCCAAGTTTCGCAGTCGGCGGGTCCTCACCCTTCAAGGTCACAGTCGGAGGGTCCCCAATTTCTTTCCGATGCCACTCCTCCTGAAATTGTTGTTTCGGGGAAGGAAACTACAGTAAAATCTTTGTCTGCGGGGGCTAAATCTACTGCAGACCCGAGATCCGGCTCAGGAGGGGCAAATAGCCACTCCCCGCCCCCAATATGACGCTTTTGACGAGTCTATTGAAATCGATGATTCAGATTCACAGGATGAGCAACTTTTGTCAGCTATGCAGACCTATTTGGACCTTAGGCGTAAAGATTTAGGATTAGCGTCGGTTAGTGTTTCTGATTTGTTGGTAGGAAAAAGTTCGGGTTCGAAGAGCTTTGGCGGGAAAAGTTCGGGGAAAAATAATCCCGAACCTGTCTTGTGTCGAAATTCTGAAAATGATTTGATTCAGCTACATCAGAGTCAATCTCCTACCACTGCCGGGGAGTTTGCAGCTTCGGTTCCGCCCCAAAGTCAAGTGACTGGTATGGGAGGACCTTTTAAATCGTCCGAAACGTATGACTCGGGTGGGGGGACGTCCACGTCCCTTCCCCTGGGACACTCTGAACCCTCTACGTCTGGGTGTCAGTCACAATCGCCGATTACATCTACTTCTGCGTCCGCGCAGGGGTATTATTCGGCCTCATTGTCCCAGGGTCACGTGGGGCAACCCACCTTGGGGGTCCCCAGTCTGGCAAACACACCTCAAATTGTGCAATCTGTGCCGTACTCGGCACAAACGGGCTAGAATGCCGTTGATATGCATGGATACCCAGTATACGTATATAACTCGCCGCCACAGATATCTACTGGAATTTCCCCTGTTTTTCAACCAGCGGCCTCTACGTACGTACCGACACCTAGCCGTGTGGGTTCTGCCCAAGTAATGCCAGTAGTAAATCAGACGGTGGAAACTAGCCCACAGACCGCTCAAACTTCGGATTTCGTTCTGGGAAATTCTCGGGAATCGTCAGACCCACCACCTCCACCGGACAGGGGGCGCCCCCCGGGTTTTTCTGCACAACACGAAGGCAAGAAGGGGGTAACAACTTATCTTTCTGCGAGAGGGATTGAATGGACATTCATACAAGCGTTATCGCCCTAGCCTAGCGGATATTTCGAGCGACTAGTAGGCACTGTCAAACGAAGCTTGAGAAAAGCAATCGAATCTTAAACTCAGTAACAGCTGGTGACCTTCCTGGCTGAAGTCGAAGCCGTCGTCAACTCGAGGCCATTTGCTTACATTGATGAAGACATGGACTCCAAGGAAACAATCACTCCAGCTCATTTAGTTTCTCCAAACTTAAAGACTGGCATTCTTACAGCAGCCACAAAAAGCATGAAGGATTCAGATTACGTGACACAGTTATCATCAGCTAACACTGTTTTTAATTTGTGGAAGAAAGGGCAAACACATAGGAACAGATTTTGGAAAAGCTGAAAAACCGATTTCGAGCGAGAAAGATTGCAGACCAGAATTAAACGATCTAGAAAGTTGGCGAATGAGAATCAAATCCAGGCAACGTCGTTAAACGAAGGCCAACCTCGAGGTTCGTGGAAGACTGGAAGAATTGAATAAAGCTTAAAAACGTTTTGGTGGTATATTCAGGGAAGCAACGGTTAGACTTGGCAGCGGACTGAGAGTTAACCGCAGCTTGGGTCACCTTATACCCATCGAGACTCAAGACAATGGTCCTATTTCCTTAAAGAATATTAAACGGATTAGATTAAAATTAGTCCGCATTAAAGAAACAGCATTATTTTAATCCTAGGTGCATTAAAGAAATAAGATTAACTTTATTTAACTCGTTTAATTCGCTGTATTAAATTTTAATCCGTTTAATCCGTCTTCTGCATTTTCAACTGGTTTTTAATCCTCGTGCAGCTACGCGGATTAAACGGATTAAAAGTTGGCGGATTAAAATTTTTATTGGCTGTTTCTTTAATGGCGGATTAAACGGATTAAAATTAACTCGTTTAATCCGAGGATTAAAAATGGTGGGATTAAACGAGTTAATTTTAATCCGTTTAATCTGTTTAATCCTGCATTAAAGAAACAGCCGTTAACATTTTAATCCGGCTGATTTTTATTCCATTTAATCCAACCATTTTAATCATTAAAACAATATGTCCGATGAAACCTTCGAACAACAAGAGTTCCAACGCGGGGAAAAATGATAACTTGAATCATTCTAAAGACGACATTGACACAGGCGAGGTCGAAGAAATAATTTCTGAGATGAATTTTAGGTGGAAGAATCGTCCATGATTGAGAAAGAGCAAGATTTCCCACCAGTAGAAACCCGTCTATCTTCATCGAAAGAAAAAGAAGGCAAGGATCTGAAGAGTACCAACCCCGAAGCCTCGGCCTCCTCCTGGAAAACAACAGCCAAGATTATGGAATATAAAGAAAACTGACATTTTCTTTTCCAATTGCCCCAGGAGTGTGGCGAAGCCTATGAAATTAGAAAACGTTTTTCACTCGAAAATATCTAATTGCTGTCAGTTTTTCCTGACTTTGATACCTTTACTTTTTTCATCGCATGCTATCGTAGTAAAAACTACTTTCAAGTGAACTGCGTCTCCAAGTGATTGAAAACTACAAAACTACAAACATTGGTCTGACGTGACTCCTGCTACTTTGCTACTGCATATTTGATTGTGGCAGAGTCTCTTTACAACAATGAGATCTTTCTGTGGAAGCTGGAGTAGAACAGTTCTAACGTCACTAAGTAACCGCAAATCTGCCTATTTTTGTCGATTCTTGAAACATATACACTCCTTTTCGAACTTTAACCTGTCGTCATGGATTTCCGAACGGCAGAAAACTGTACCAACAAAGACACAAACATAAATTTAATTTAAAATTTAATAATCTATGAAGACCAAATTTTGCAGCCTTTCAGGCATGACTCCGACATAAAGTTTTCAGTTAGAACCGCGTTATGATGCTATACGTTACGTTTAAGCTAAGTTTGTTATCGGTTGGCTCAGCTCAAACCGTCCCACTATTGACAGACCAGCTTAGTTCATCTCATGTATTGATGTCATCGGTTGGTGATACAGTAACGCACGCAACAGGCCTTTCTTTCTATTATCTAACATTTTCCTGATAACACAGTCTTTGTTTAAAACTGCGTACTTCGAAGCTATCGACGTTTTTGCGTACCTGTTATCAAGACCTGTTTTGTCACAATTGTGGAACTATAAATTTCACTTACCAGCTATCAGGTGTCCGTGGACCGTTTTACGGTATTTTATGAGAGTGATTTTTATTGCATGTTCCAGAAAGAGAGGTACAGGGATTCACCTCCAAGTGATTTTCCATAAGTAGGACTGCCTGACATGTATGTTTCATTCCCACACTCCATGCAATAGTTCTTGGGTTTCATTCTAGAAGCATTTTACTCTTTTACTTTTACTTTACTTTCCTCATTTTGCTTAACATTTTGCTAAATTTAATAACATCATCAAGAGTACTACTATTAGCACAAATATAATTGACAAGATTGACAATTAATTTGTGTAACGGGCAGATGAATAAATTGGACACTTCTGAAAGACAGATAGATAAATAATGCATGTGCACAGCATACATGTGCTTTGGGGGGTTCACACCTCACCCCCCTCCAGAATCCGGATTTTTCCGGTTTTTTTGGGCAAAAAAACGGAACAATCCGGTTGTCCGGCGGCCTTCGGCCGCCGGCTAACCCCCCCCAGAATTTCCCCTCATGCACACATGTCTGGTGCACAGACAGATAGATTCTTACAATTTATCGCATCCTGTCCGGACAGATGAATTATCTGATTATCTGATGAGTTTTCAGTTATGAATTATCAGGGTTGGACAGATGCGTAAATTTTTACATTTAATCTGATCAAATTAATTTAGTGTCACCTTTTGTGTTAAATTGTACAAAATATTTTTGTTAGTATTGCATGTTTAGCCTCAGTAGGTTTTGTGCTAACGTACAATTGCTCATTTGCTTATCATGTACCTAATCTCTTATTAGCTTTAATTATTTAAATTTGATTGCTAATTTCCCCGTTGGTTTCAAATGTTTCAATCATCGGAATTATAGATAATAAATATTACATAAAATTAACAATAACATAAATGTTATTTTAAAAACTAATACAACATAAGCTATGCAGTAAAAATTAATACTAAAGCTAGTCAAGAGTTATAAACACAAATTTTTTTGTAC
>JASAND010027010.1:0-27784 GCA_030248195.1 Trissonchulus latispiculum
ACGCTGTCTTATGCGTGGTGGGTAACATATAGGAGGGGTTTCACTCCTCCCATGCCTGAAGCCCCCCCCCCTGAATCCGAATTTGTTCCGGTTTTTCTGGGCAACACGGCGGAAAAATCTGGATTTCCGGCGCCCCACCGAACCTAGCCTCCTGCTCATGTGTAGGGGGTAATCTTTGATAAATTTCTCAAATATAGTTCCTATAACCCTGCCATTTTGAAAGCAAAGGCTTGGCCATGCTGAAGGTGCTGTCGCTTTATTAATCAGTAATGGACTGGAGATGAGCAAGGTAAGGTGTTACACCGGGATATCTGACATCATCATCAGTTATTATTCTTCAGCAACTGAATATTGTGGGGAGGATGAATTGTGCAGCTGAAACAAATCATCACACTAGAATTTGTCCAAAACATGGCTATCCTGTAAGGGAAGCAGGCATAGGAAAGATTGATAAGCCTGCAATGGGAGTTCAGCTGATGGTCCCGTGGTGTAGTGGTTTAGCATGTCTGACTCTAGAGCAGAAGGGCCGTGGTTCGATCCCCGGCGGGACCAATTCTTTACTTTCAAGGGCGAGTGAAAAGCTGAACCTCCCTCTTCCCTTCTCTCTTCTAGGTCTTGGTTTCGTGGGTACGAGGGTGCCTGACGCCTCCCGTTCGGGCTTGTCCTTGGTTTCTTCCTGGTCAACCAGCCCTGGTCGAAGCGCTACATGTGTCGAGGCTGCCTCAGGACCCGGATTGGACTCAAGAAATGGTAATCAAGATCCTATGAAAATCTGGTTTATCTTAACCCGGGTAATGCTCATTTTGGGGTTAACCCCAAAATTTCAAGGGTCGGTTAACCTTGAGGTTAATCCAGTCCAATCAAACATTTTTGGGGTTAACGGGTTAAACCATCTCAAACATAGTCTGCCTGCTGAAGTCGGTTAAACAGGGGTAACCCGTTTTCTGGAAGAATTACTTGGTGAGGAGGGCTAAGTTTTGGCCTGCTTAACCCCGTTTTTAACCTCGATTCCTAAATCCAGGTTTCATGATAGGACTTTGGTTTGCACTAACCACAAAACAGCCTCTGCTAACCGTTGTGAAACCTGGGTTAAGCAAAGCAAAGCACAGTATTGATAGGACGGGGTTTGGGTTGTTAACCTATTTTCAACTCGGGTTAGCGAGTTAACCTGGATTAACGACTTTGATAAGATCGGCCCCTGGAAGTTGCACCCACGAATCTATTTTCTTGGCCATTCAGTCTGAAATAGCATATGACAAATCTATGCTGGCCCCCAGACCAATCAAAGGTGAAGCCTATGCCAAATGTAATCGGCCTGCAGCAACCAATAATTCCTGCAGTGCCAGCAGTTTTACTGAAATGAGAGCGGCACTATCTTTTGCCAGCACCGACTCAAGATTGCACCAGAGACCTGTACTCCTAGAAAGCACAGTCATCCGACAAGCTGACAAGTCGCTTTAGTGCCCACGCAGAACCCTCCTCTCCTGCACTTGCAGCTTCCCGCACGATGAACATAAATTAGTTAGTACTACTATGGACGGACATACGCACTACTAATGCCCTTAGTGTCAATGTGGAGTCACAGCCGCAGCAACAGCAACCAATCTATCTACAGAATGCTAAGAATGGTCAGAAAGAATTTTGCCTGTAAACGCATGAAAGCTCTCAGGAAAACATATTGGCACTGGCCGTATCTGTGTTTCAAAAGTTGCAGGTCTTACACCAAGAATCAGATTCCAGCTTCAGCATCTGCGTACCATAACATGTCTGCTCTTTCAAGCTGTCCAAGAACCTTCGCTCCGACAGCCTGTCCGGGCCTAGAGTGCTCTCATGGCCAGTTGAGGGAGGAAAAGGATCTGGAGCAAGCACACCAGATATATATCTCCATCTTTGTCCAAACCCAAAACTTTCTCGCCTACGGGAATCCCTATGTCTCATCCGCAACAGTTGGCTCCTTTCCTGCCATATTTATAGGCCCTGCCTGATCCGACCTCCGAAGATGTTGATGATTGTGGATGAAAATGTGTGGACAACAATTTCACTACTAATTTAACGGCTAATTTTCAAGATTAATGTTGGGCGCTGTTTGGCGCTGTCGGGCGCTCTTTTCGTTCCATCCTTTGTCATGTTTCAATGGTACGTGGTGCCGCATGCCCAAATGCCGTTTCGTTTTTTGTTTCGAGAGCAACTTTGGTCAAAGCAATCGTGTATACAATTTTGTAATCAAGTGCGTCAAAAATTATTTCCATATGTTTTCTATTTTGAACCAGTTTCTTGGAAATAATAGTGTCCTGCTGGACGATACCAAAACTCTTGTGCAAAAGACATTTGGTAGCTTAGGACTGTCCACCACAACACGGGTCCATTGCCTCAACAGGATGAAAAAGATTTTTCGCTCCCAGTGGAGGACCAGGGCAACGAAGACCATCAAAACATGGGACAGAACAGAGGCAGGGGAACTTGGAAGTTTAGCATCATTTAGGAATATTAGGATTGAAAGTAAAGAATTGGTCCAGCCGAGAATCTAAGCGCAGCCCTTCCGTTTTGAGGTTAAGCAAACTGCAGCGGCACCGCAGTACCATCAGCTGAACTTCGGACTATCGGACTTATCATTTTTCCTATGCCTGCTTCCCTTATACAGGAACTTGAAAATGTTATCAAGAGTACGTAATATACGAGTATGACAAGCGCTACATACACTCTGTGCAATGAAGGCAAAAGCTATGCTATGCGCGCTGCCGCGCGCTAAGGGCTTACCCCTCCCACATAAATTGACCCCTCTCACACCGCCCCTATGTGGGTACAGTTCCAAACCGGGATCGCTCGCTCCGTTATATTACATTACATGTTGAATGTATGTTTGCAACTATGTACCCATATAAGGGCTGTGTGAAAGGTTGTCAGTTGGGGGGGGGGGGTAAGCCGTTAGCGCACATTGCACTGTTTTTGTCTTCATTGCATAAAGTGTGACGCTTGTCCCATTCGTATAATTAAGTACTCTTGGTGTTAATCCATTTAAACAGTGCTTTCCAGTGTTAACCTGAGTTGGTTTCAAGTACCGACGTTCGGTAGTTTCAACGCTGTTTCTGACAAAACTAGTCTAACAAAGCCGATCCTAAGTTGAATACCAGTTAGGTAGGAATCAGAAAAAACAGGAATGTTTTTTCGGCCAGTTCCGTGAGTACAGTATTCTCCGGGCAAAACACTAATTTGTTTGACAGAAAGATTAGAATTACATTCCCGGGAGGCTAAATAGAGTCATAAAGAGAGTTTAAAGTTTGTCTAAATGCTGAAAGCTGGTTTTTTGAGCAACGTTTGTAAATCACGCCATAATTGCAGGCTGATGCAGTTTTTACCACGCAGAATTGCATAACGCCTGCGTCAAACGAAATCAGTTTGGAATGGCTTTTTGTAGCGTTTTTAATTGATACTCCCACGCTTTTGCTTCAAATAGTAATGATATTTTGGGCCTGACATTAATCGTCCAAATCCAAAGCTCGATGGTTCGATTCACGACCTTGACACTTTTCACAACAATTCAATCTTGACGATCGAATCTCGTTGCAATTTTTGACGATTTTCGGAAAAGTGGACTGTTACAGTTTGGCAGTCTTGTCTTGGCAGTACTTCTTTTCTTCAACACGTCGGCCACATATTGCAAGAATATTTCCATCTTTACCAGAAAATGAGAGATTGTACAAAATTAAAATTCCTACAATTTATAGCTCTGTTCGAGCTGACTCGTGAATAATTATTTTCGTTGCAATTTTCTCAATCTGTCTAAACTTTAAAATCACCAACATTTAAGATATTTTCAGGACTTATTTTCTGTTACGGAAAAATGGATAGTGCCTGCAGAATACTCCTTATCCTCCACTTGGTCGTGCTAGCTTTGGCACAATTTCCTGTAAGTTTTGCATGATGTCATCTTAAGGTTAGTTAGTGCTTCAAGCCGGTCGCCCGGTACTCCTGCCAAGCAAACTGCAAACATCAGTTAGTATTGCATGCTCCAAGGCGTCTTACGCTCGGCTGTTTTGAAGTACACATTTTATACTATCAGAGCATGAGTCGGGTCAAAAAAGTTGTGGATTTCAGAAATTTCAAAGTCAATTGGCCGCTTAGCAAGACCATATTGGTTGTTTTGCTGTAGCTGTAGGTCCTGTATTGGTGTGTACTCCCTTTGATTCTGCTGTATGTACTGTTAGAGTGACGCGCAATCTCTGGCAGGTCCTCAGGAGACGGAGAGACGAAGATCACGGACAGAAAACATTTGTTTTGAACATGCCACAGCAACTGAAACATAACGCATGTTAGCGAGAATTAGTACCACAGTACTAAAGTAGATTACTGTCTTTTTCCTAAACCTTAGTCCCACCTAAGTTGCATGTTTAGCATCTATTCTATAGCATGGTTTGCAAACTTGTCCTGAATGCGGTTTGCATGTTTTTGAATTTCAGCCACCGTTTGGACGACCACCACCTCGTGGTGGCGGTAGAGGAATGGGAAAGAGACCACCGGTATATCTCTGCTAAATATCTTTCTTTCTTTCTTTCTTCCAGTTTAATCAGTTAATTACTTAGTTTTGTCAGGTATTGTTAATACAATAAAGCCTGAAAATACTGTGGAGCTTCTGCTAAGTGCATGTGAACCAAGATAAGCCTGGGAAAAGCTCAAAGCGAAAGCCGTCAGAGTACCTTCCAAACTATTGGTACGTATTCGTCGAAGTCTGGCACGCTACCGCTACACCAGAAGGACCATCAGCTGAACTCCCATATCAGGCTTTATCAATCAACCTTTTCTGTGCTTGCGCCACAAACCTTTCCTACAATTAGAGTAATTAGTTTTTAAAAATTGAGAATTTATTTTAATATACCAAACAAGATTCAAGGTTTAAACCAGTTCAAGTTACCATTTGCGTTTCAGCCACCGTTCGGAGGTCAACAAGGGGGAGGTCAGTTTGGAAGGGGACCCCAGCCAGGTGGGTTTGGTCAAGGTCAAGGTCAAGGTCAAGGGGGTCAGGTGGGTGGGAATCAGGGTGGTGGATTTGGTGGGGGCGGGGGAGGAGGAGGTGGCCGAGGTCAGACGGTAACCATTCAGAACAGTGGAACCCCAAGGGTACGCACTTACCGTATTGTATTGTATTGTATATAGTTCAGTTTTGAGCAGAAAGTAACTTCCAAACAAGGCCTAGAGTGGAAGAACAACAGTAATTGGTGTTATGTATGTGGCAGTCTAGCTAGCCTACAAGGCAGGTTTGCCATGTGTCCTGTCAGATTTCAACTCTGCCAACAGTCAACAAATTACTCAACCTGTGAACAAGTGTAAGTTGTAGCACTGTCAGGGAAGCTCTCAGAGATTTGTATGGACACTAGCAGGCGAAACTCTGAGTGACAAAACATCAATTTCTATAAACAAGTCAAGTGAAATTTGCTCTGCTTTGGTAATCAGTTCTTTACAAGACTAATGATTGCATTTTTGTGATACTAATTAATTGTTTCAGAGTATTGTAGACTGCAGTCATCCACGAAACACTCTTCAACCACAACGAACAACCGAACCAACCATCGCATGCAAAGTAAGAATGTTTTCAAAATGTAGGCTACAACAGTTCGCCGAGAATTTTATAGAGATCGAGCCCGCGGCGAAGTAGCAAAAACTGGAGCATTCAAGAAAGCAGTGATTAAGGTTGCTCTTGCTTCTAAGTTGATAATGGTTGATTATGCTTACAAGGGTTCACGTCAGGGATGGAAACTGGGTCATGGGTCATTGGGTCATTGGGTCATGGGTCGTTTGGGTCGCTATTTTTGGCTGGGTCACTGGGTCTTGGGTCACTAACCTATGGGTCAGACTGGGTCTGGGTCAAGCTTCCTATGGGTCACTTTGGGTCTGGGTCAGCTATTTTAGTGGGTCATTTTGGGTCTGGGTCACAGGGGTCTTGCCAAATCTTTAAAGTTTCAATTTTCGTGGTGGAAGTTTAACTAGTTGTAAAGGTAAACCCATCATTTCTGTAAAATTATCGCGCCTTCCGCTAACTAATTAGTTAAATTTACTAGTCATTTCCCTGAAATTACTAGAGTTAACAGTGATTTGCTCTGCCATTCTAGATGAGTTGGGCCACATAGTAAAAGAAAGCACGTATACCACGGTGGACACATTTCGGTCGATCTTAAAAGTTTACAGCATCCTTCTCAATAAAAATAATAAAAACCTTTTCTGGGGTTGTGCATATTTAGTAATTCCAAAATGAAAACCGCCGATCCGTGTTTAGCTGGTTTTTTGTAAGAAAAACAAACTATTGATCTAGTTTCACAAAATGAGTGGAATGAATTATTCTTGCATTTTTCTAAAAATTAAGAAAGTTCAAAAACACTGCACAATGGGACAATCTTGGTTAGGGTCAGTCTGTGTAACCTTATTCTATTGGGTCATTTGGGTCTAGGTCACCAAAATGCTTGGGTCAGTTGGGTCTGGGTCACGAAACCGTTTGGGTCATTTGGGTCTGGGTCACTAAATTTTAAAATTTTATGGGTCACCTTGGGTCTGGGTCAATTTTGCGTTTGGGTCGAGTGGGTCATGGGTCATAAAAAGTGACCCAGTTTCCATCCCTGGTTCACGTAGGGAAAGTCATGTACACGTCATGTCAGTACACGTGTACAGTATATACATTTTAACTCTACTCTACTCCACTCAATTCTTTCATATTGCTTCACTTGCTTTTTGTAGGATTTGCTGAGCATTGCTCGAAACATTGGAACAGGGGTCTGGCCCTGCACTTATCAGCAGGGGCCGCCCTCCTCCAACTTCAACAACAATCAACAGGCCAAATGCAGCTCGCCCGACGACATCATCACTGTCTCAAGGCAGATGCCGGGCGGCAGAAAGAAGAGACAGCCACAAATGCAAAGTAGAATAAGTAGAATGCTGCTAAAATTACTATAATAACTAGTTCTTTTCAGATTTCCAAAAGGTTGAAATCGGCGTAATAAACTAGTCTCAATGTCCTGGGACGTGGCTCAGTGGTAGAGCGTTTTCCTGAAGATGCAAAGCTTGCTGGCTAAATCCCCGTCTGGACAACTTTTCTTCACATCTTTAAATCCCTATTTCAATTTGTCACATATATCACTTTTCACGTTACGACTTTTCACTTTGGCTTTAGCAATCGGCACCAATTTTAGCCTTTGTGAAGCATGCCGATTGAATGAAATTCCAAAGACCGATAACCCAAAAGTCAAGCCTTGCATCTAAGTTTGGTGTTGTGCATTTGCAGATTATGAAAAACCAAAAATATCTGAAGAAATGAATGTTTCTTTGCTTTAGCGATCGGGAAAGGAAAGTGCGGATACAACATAAAGTCAGTTTATACGGAAGAAATCATCGGAAACTATCGAGTCATTGCTACTAACGGAATACCCGATCACGACTACGTATGCGATAAATGTTCTGAACTTTGTAGCCTTTACTACGCATCCATTCTAAGAACAAATCTAAATCATATCCTAAGTTTTTACTCCGTTTATGTATCTAAGTTATATAGAAACCGTAAATTACCTGAATCATTTAAATCCAACGATCCAATCTTTTGCCCTTTTAATAATGATTTCTACTGCTGGTTTTTTTAGTTTTAAACGTTTTGAGAACAGCAAACGTTTTATGCTCCGGGAAGTTTGCTTGTTTTCTTTATCTGCTTCTGAAAATGTAAAGTTTTCCTTTTAGTATCAGAAAACCCCGAATACGCCCTGTGAAACCTATCGTGTCATGGTAATTCGACTAGGACGCTCGGCGCCTCGAGACGGCACCTCAACCTCCACACCGATGGGTGAAATTGGGATCGCCAAATCAGGTTCTATTTGATTCATTCATTCATTCGTTTCATTTCGAAAAGTTCAACCCATTTGAAAACGACTGGCCTAAGCTGAATATGCTCTTGGGATATTATTTAAAATCCAGCTGAGTAATTAACTAAGATAACAGGATTAAACGATAGAACGAACGAAAAAGATGGGTTCCTTCCTACAGTACCTCAGACCCAAAACATACGGGGCTGTGGTGAGAATCGTATCCACAACAGAGGGTTTAGAATTTCGACGCTCTACCGATTGAGCAAGTCTTACCGCAGACACAATTGAACCAAGCATAAGTTTGAATTCGTTCCCAGTTCCCAGTTAGAGGGCACTTTTGCTCTAGCTCATATATAAACTGTCACATAAACTTTCGTTTTGTGCTTACAGTTTTATTTTATCTTATGTTTCTTTTGTTGACTTTTCAACTGTTTCAGGAGCCTTTCTCTTCAATCACATGTCAGCCGAACCGGTCTGCCGGGTGGCCGCCATTGCAGAACGCGAGAGTTTCGGACCCTGCCTGGGACACGCTCAAATGGACGGATTTTGGCACTATCATTCTGCCAGTCCCTGTTTGACGGAATCCACCCGAAAAGCCAAGGATCCTGATGATCGTGGATCCTGTCCCATCGTTGGATGGATGGCGGACGGATTTCCCATCCGTGACGCCTGTCCCAACCGGCGCAGTTGTTGGAAGTAAGCCACTCTCGCAATCTGGTATTCTAGGTCGTTAAAACAGCATCACAGTTTGTAACATAGGGTTTTCCGGTTTTTTGGTTTTCTGATTTTTCGTTTGGCGCCTGGTATTCTGGTGTTTCTTCTGGTTTTACGATTTCTCTGACTAGTTTTCGGTTGCCGAAGTTGCAGTAGGTTGCAGTTAGTCATTAACTAGTAATAGTTCAGTAAAACTCAAAGTGAGATATGGTATCTCATCTCAATTTATGTTTTGGAATTAAAGCTAGCTTGGGAGAGACCTGAACTTGAAACTAAAACGGAAACTATTGTAAACTGGACCTGAAATTAGTTTAAGTACAAACTGAAATTCGGAGTTGAAATTGTTGAAAAGTTGAAAATCTCGGTCTTGAATACGTCTAGATAACATTAAAATATGTTTTTTTTTGTTTTGTTAACTCCTACGGCTCGATTGCAGACTTCCCTGACTGAAACTGAAACTGAATCTGCCACTATCAATGCAACTTCAATTCAGACTACAACTGAATCTCTGAGTAAAAGTAGTACGGTAGCTGAAATATTTTGACTCCTGAACGTGTCAATTTTTTTGCCAATTTTAATTGCTTACGAGCTTGATCCAGGTTTCCCCTCTGCTGTAGAATCAACCATCAACTGGCTCTTGTCATACTTTTCTATGTTATTTCAGAGTGACCGGTGGTCAAACCTGCACGGCACAGGTGTTGGGTGGTGGTCCCGGTGGCTCGCGAATGGTCAAGATCTACCCAGGCTGCGACGTGGACGATTATACCTACGATACCAGCAAGCGAGCCAGTGGTCAGTGCGAGCTGGACCGGGCCAGCGGCCGGGCGGAATCGGATGGATACTCCTATTATCTGACGGATGATTCGGATTTCACGAAAGCCTATCCGTTCATAATCCCGGAATGGCACAAGACCGGAAGCGGCGAAGGATATATGTGTTCTGTAAATACGAACAGCGGATAATTGGGAGTGACAGAAATAATGCGAAAAAATTTTAATTTTGATGCGAACCTTTTGTAGCTTAAATGATACGGCTTTACAGATTTATCTATTTGTCGTTTGTGTAATAAAGAATAAATCGGCGGAGTCTGCTGTAGGCTTAGACTTTGTATCAATTTCTGAAAATGGAAAAATGGAAATGGAAATGAAAAAAATTTGAAAAAAAAAACAGTCGGAAACTAGTTTGGAAGAGGGTTCCGCCTTGCGAAGGCTTGAGCTCTTCCTCCCTAAACTAGCGCTGCCCCTAACCTAGAAGAAATATTGGAGTGGTGGACGGCACTCCCCGCATGGAAATTATTTTTAAAGCTAACTCTCCTAGTTTAATCTTAAGATCAGCTCCTTGCCTTAGCTTCTAATACTTTGCAGTTTTAAGCCATTTAAACCGTTGGCATTAAGTTTTCGTCTCAAAATTTTGTTACAGTGCCGTCGTTGCTTTTGCATGCCCATTTTGGCGCTGTTTCTCGTCATAATAAGTCATGAAGTGAATTAATTGAATTAAAGTTAAGAAATAAAATAAAAATAAAATTAACATTAAAATAAAGCGAATAAACAATATAACCCACATGCAAGGGTTTTATTGTTGAGTTATGCAAAAATAATTTAGACAACTGAAGTGTAAGCTAGCATGTGTATTGGTGGGGTTTCAAGCGTACACGTTTTAGCAGTGAAAACTCGAATATAAAGAGCAATACACCAATTAAAACTAAAAATGTCATTTTAATTGGCTAGAAGACCGGTCCCAGAGTCTTTGTGTTAATTCTGGCTCAAACTGGATTAAAGCAGCACTATAGACTATTAAGCAATTCTCAGTCTCATTTTATTGTAGTCGAGTGTTGTTACAATTCAGCACTGCTTTCGGTAAGTTCACACTGGATTCATGCTTTATTCACCTAATATTGTGACTTATGCAACGATGATGGTGATGCTTAGATGCAATAACTAACTAAAATCGAAATTCAAGATAACGAATTTGGAAATTTTAAATCCGCATATTCTAACGGGTCAGGTCTTCTTCAAACTCTGATTTCATACTTCCAGTCGCGACAATTTCAGGCGCGTCGGTGCGTTTGCGTCCTTGAAATCAAGTGAACACACATGAACATGAACATGTCTATGAAAGCACCTATTTAGCTTTCTCTTATTTTCTTCATTGAGATTTGTCCAGTTTCGAGATTTTGACACCATTTTGGCCTTTCAGCCCTATCAAAAAGTTAAATCAGCACTCAATTTTAAAGAGCTGCCGACCGCAACATTGAGTACTATTTGATCGAAGTAGTCGAAAGAATCCTTAATCGAAGTTTGAAGACCTTCGCAAAAATATTCCACTTAGATCACGAAAGAAGCAAAAGATGCGCAAAACCGATTGTTCAATTTCTAGTTTTGGTTTAGAGTCATTTAATATGTTTAAAAATGGCGCATTATAGCGGGCCTCGGGCCCTAGGAAGGGTCGGGTCGGAAAATTTTGTGTTGAGCCCGGCCCGAAAAGGGGGCCGGATTTGGGCCCGGTCCGGGCCGCCGATACGTTCGGAAGGGGCCTGACTCGGTCAATTTCTTATTGGAACAATCCTATTCTACAATAATTACAGTAGTCTGTAGCTCACATTATTAATTTCTGCTTAAGCTGTTAAGCGTAGTATACAAGATACTACTTAATGTTACGCACTATATGTAAATTGAAAATATTGTTAAAATACCAGATTAATTTATAGTGTGTGGTGCACTAAATGAAATTTTGTTAGAACTTCGCCCGTAAGTTTCATTATAAAATCGACTAAAAGTAGATATTTTGATTCAGCCAACTATACATATGTGCGCTGAATGACCAAAATTCCACATTTGAACGTTCAGCTTAATTTACATTTTATTGACTATCATTTTTAGATCTGAAAGTGTAGTTACTGCTCGTCAGACTATACAATAATACATTGCAATTGAAACAATTTAAATATATATTAA
Source organism: Trissonchulus latispiculum (assembly GCA_030248195.1). Classification (NCBI taxonomy): domain Eukaryota; kingdom Metazoa; phylum Nematoda; class Enoplea; order Enoplida; family Ironidae; genus Trissonchulus; species Trissonchulus latispiculum. Next base: position 11,507 of record JASAND010027010.1, read on the forward strand.
GCTTTGCAACTACTTCCCACTTTGTTCACCAGTATTTTAGATTATTTTGATTATTGCATTGCAGACTCAACAACAGTCGTACAAAATTTTATTTTAAACTATTCAACTGATTCCCATACTTTATTATCCAACATTTTAGATAAGAAAGTATAGTTATGATTCGTTTAGCACTGCATCTGACTCGTTGTATCACTTCCGTTTTACCTAGAGTATACAGATAATGATAAGAGTGTGATAGCAGGCAGGCTCCCAGTTATCAGCTCAGAACCAACCAAGACGAGCCAAGACGCCCTACCCCCACCATACATGTGCTTGGGGAGTTACCCCCCCAGACCTGGAGCTCACCCTCCAGATGGGTTCCTCACCCCCCCCCAGAATCCGGATTTTCCGGTTTTTCTGGGCAAAAAAAACCGGAAAAATCCGGTTTTCCAGGCCGCCGGCTCACCCTCCAGAGAATTTCCCCTCCTGCACATGTCTGACCCCCCCTCACAAACGCGTACTTCCAAATCAAATCATAGTCAACTCCCCCAGAAATCTGACCCTAGTAGAATTAGCCCCCATACCCCAGTAGATTTCACTACATAGGGTCTCATTTGGGGGGGGGGGGGGCGGGGGCGGTTATTCCATTCTGGTCTGATTTGTGGGGGAGGTCAAATTTACTAGGGTGTGATTTGGGAGGGTGTGGTTGTCTATGGTTTGATTTGGGAATCTAGGTACTCGTTTGTTGGGGGGCGGGCGTTATCACGCAGCGCGTGATTATGGGCTGATAACGGAGAGCCTGCTTGTTGTCACACTCTTATCATTATGTACTCTTGATTTCATCAACTATTGCTCCCACTTTATTTACCTACATTTTAGATCAGAAAGTATAACCATGACTCGTTATGCACTTCATCTGGGATTAGTTGCATCTCTGGTACTGGTCGCACTGGGCAGGCCGGGTCGTCTTCAGAAAATTCATATCGTAGGAAGACTTGTGTGCAGCAAGAATACCGCTGAAGCCAAGGATGTTCTCATAAAGCTGGAGGATCGAGACAGATGTGCGAAAATTAATAGTTAATTAGCGTTAATTAATTAATAAAGTTTAGTACCTGATTAGTACTTAATTAATGACTACTGTTAGTCAACAGACAATAGTCAGGCACATCAGTTGAGAGTTGACGTCTTTGGATTTTGATTTTGATTCCAGATAAACTCTTCAATTCCTATTCTCTGGAATTCCTTGAGGGAATATCCACTAAACTTCAAATTTTCCGACTCTGGGAAAATTTGGGAGGCGAATTGGAAAGCTTCAGAATTCTGGTAAATTTCTGGCTTCTATGAAGCCCAACCTACGAACTATTCTCAGAATTTCGCCAATTCAAGAAGGATAATAAAAGTAAATTTAAAGGAAAATGAAAAGGTTGTACGGATCAGGTCGTTTTTGTAGTGCAACCGAAGACCATGGAAATATTTCAAATAATTTCAAAAGTTTCTTTCTACCAACTTCTGCAGTAGAAGTTTCGACACATCCTTATACCAGTTAGATTTTAGCAAAATTGTAACATGTTATGAAACACCCGAAAAGGCAGGGAGAAAATCGTCATTTTCATTAATTTTAATTAATCAATCACTGAGCCGGTTTTTATTATTCCTGCTGGAGCAGGAATGTATAAAATGGAAACTTATATGTTTAGTGCAGTGTGAGTCATTTCTCCATTCAGAAGCCTTATCTTCAACACAGGGCTAGCTTAGGTCTGATTTTTTTGTGTTCAGATTATGCAAATTAGGTTTCGAAACTATTTAAGCAGCAGAACTGACAGTCTTCTCGCAGTCTTGGCTGTCAGCAATCAACACGGTTGCAAATGTTTGAGTACCAGCGTTGCTTGGGAGCAACGCATAGGTGCATTAGGAAATTGCACTGGACAGCCAGTTCGGTTAGGCATGCTTCATGCATGCTTGGGTAACAGAGTTACTCTCACTGATTTCTGATGTTTATGCGGAATCGGCCAGATTAAATTGAAATCAATAATGATAAGTGATGAAAAAGTTAGTACCTAAAACAAATGATTTGTTTGTCTAAACGTATTTGGTTTTTTATGTTTTAATGTTAAACCAAGTGTTGTTCTCGTTGCTTTGCGCTATTTTAGCGTGTTACTTTTATACTGAGAAAGGAAAGTCCGGCCTGTTGTGAAGTTACAAAAGTTCGCTAGGGTATTTCAGAGGTCAATTGTAGTACGAAGTCGAAAAATGCAAAGGTGCAAAGGAAGTCATGCGAAATTATACAATACCAGAAGCTTAAAACGTTTATATTAAATTGTAACAAAGGCAAATTTCTAAATCGAATAATAAAAGGTCTGCAAAGGAATATTGCCCCTTTTGGGGCCTACTTGTTCAATATTGTTATATTTTTTACTTTCTTCTGTTTATTTCAGTTGGCTTCGATGACGACATAACCGAAGTGAGATCAGGCGCGGATGGTCGTTTCGATATCCGCGGCGAAGCGCGAGAATGGACCACTATCGATCCAGTCTTGAGAATCTATCACGACTGTGGCGATAACCTTCCCGGAAAGTTGGAGAAAAAGATTACCATCCCCGATAACTATGTCAACGGGCCGACCTACGACCTGGGCGACATTAATCTGGAAGCTCAGTATGGATCAGAGAGCGATAGTCGCGAATTTATGTACTAAAAATTTCAGAATTCGAAAAAACTAGATTTGGTGGTGTCTGACTGTTGGCTATGCGGAAACGAATCTGAAAATATCAGAGTAATTAATTAATTTACAAAATATTTTGGAACTAAATTAAGAGTTAGGCTGGCAGGGCAGAAGATTAAAATTAGCTCAACGCGAAAATCAAATCGAAATCGTCAAATTTCTATATTAGTCTCAATTGGCGAGACTTGAAATAATTTACAGCAACTATGAAATTCTTGGCCAAGAAATATTTCTTTAGATCGATAGATGAAGGAAATTTAATATCGAACAATTTCACAGCTCATTTATTTTGTCTATACTTCCTCCGCAAATAGCGAATCTATGTGGCTATTGTTCTAACGAATTTGTAATTGTGTGCACTGCACTGCATAATTTATTTGCATCTGCAATAAAGCATTCCCCCATATTGTAATTTATGACATCATGTAATTGCTGAAAATTCTTCATGGTATATTAGTATATACTATATATATTAGTAGATATTGGTATATACTATTCATGGTATATACTAGCTTTCCACACAGACAATTCCCCATCCCCGAAAAATATGGTCACTGAACGATTTTTCCTTCGGAGTATTCGGAAGAAATATCATACGTGAAACATTCACCGAGATACTGACAGTAGTAGTGCGCTGATCAGCTTCTTTGCAACAAGAGTACTACTGGCTTCATCTCAATATTGCACTTTGAAGAAGCGACTGTTACTGCGGGAAGCTCTCTTTTGTTCAAAATTAGGATAGGGTATAGAGAAACCTCGAAATGCAGAAAACTAAGATGCAACAAGATCAGATCGCATGCGGCTGTCAACAATCGTGATATCTGCTCCCCGGATTGGAGAAGGTGCAATCAACAGTAAACGAGAATGTGCAAGTTTCATGCAATGATGTGTGGCTATTAGGTCTAGGTCATTAGGTCATTAGATTATCGATTATTGAGCAGTTAATCCCATTTGAAGAAGCCATCTGGTGCCTACTGCTTTGGCCAATGGCAGCACCCGCAAGGAGCGTGCATTCAAGCTCATAACCAGAGACCACAATGTACGGCATCGCCTGCCTGATTCACACTCCTGACTTAGTGGATCTAAACACCCCCCCCCCCCCCAATGAATCTGCAAGATTACTTAAAACAGTAGTAGCAGCAGCAGCAGCAGCAGTAACAACAACGCGACAGTGTGATTTCAGTTTGCTATAGTTGAGTACAGGTAGTGAGTTGTTGAGTAAGTACAAGCTATGAATAGGGACAGGAATGGAATTTCTCAAAAAGTGGCAAAATCGGATGGAGGTGAAATGGGTGGATCCTTGGTTTGTGTACAACTTCTTTCATTCTTTAATTATCTCAATAAAATGGATAGATAAAACATTGACAGGTTTGGGAATAGGAAAGAACAAATATGCAACAGTTCTGCTGAATTTTATGCCGGTTTGGAGATTGATTCAATAGGTGGAAAAGCAGAGGAAAACGATTCTAGCTAATTCGAAATTGCTATCTCAAAGGCGTAAAAACTGGCGATAAGAAGTTAGAAAACTTCCCAAAAAGTAGACAAAAATTTCCAAAAACTTTCCGGTTTCGCCGGAATTTTCCTTCCTCTATAATAGTTTCATTGTTTCTTGCTAAAACATCCAAAAATGTTGCGTTAAGGAAAAAGGTTTATCGTTAACCGAACAAAATCACGTTAAATAAACGTGACATGGGAGAAGAGCGATTCTTAACGGTTCAGGAGTCGCCAGAACCACAGTAACCACCTCCTCAGATCTCCGGGAAACTATTGTACCCGCTCCTTTGGGGCGGATCCCTGTACATTTCACCGAACTGGCCACAGCTAAATACAAAAACAAGCAGGCCAAAAATTTAATTCAAAATTAAGTGAGCCAGGCGATGGAGCGAACCTCTCTTTAGTGATGATGAAACTGAGCCGCCGGATTAGGTCGGCTTAGATCGAATTAGGGTAGGCAGATGGTAGATACTGCAGAGATCCCACTTCGTAACCGAGATCATCCGGTTGATGCTGTGCTGGAACGAGTGATGCGTACAGTAGCTAATCGTTGCCAGGTAGCTGCGGCTTCTATACCAATATCTCGGGACACCTACTATGCTTCTTCCATGTCTGACTACGGCGCGGAGACCTGGAGGGAACTGCCAGGATCCTCACGAACCATAGTATGGACAGTCGACCCTTTCCAACCGTAGAGTTCAGCGTATACGACAGTAAGGCGTGTGCACATAGAATCGTTAAGGTTTTCCGACAAATTACAACCGAAGGTAGAGTCTGGGGAGGAGGTTTGTCTATTGAAGGAACGGAACTCCTGTGCTGATGCAGCAACGAAACCCCTGAAGATAATGCAGAATTTTAAAAATTAATATTATTACAAAGGACGGTTAATTTAATGAGAAAAGACACAGAAGTTGTCAAGAGACTTAGAAATCGGGCGCAGAACCTTAAATGCAGGGGCTTCCAGAAAAGACAATCAGCCGCACACTTGAGAGAAACTTCAACTGATGGTGCAATCGTAATTTGTCAGCATGATAGGGTGTCATGTGACTGCCACATAGATAGCATGATCTATCTTTCAAACTGGAAGATATTTATTAGAGAGTTGTCTTTATGTACGGCTGAAGTTGAATGAAAATAAGATTTGTATTAATTTCTAAAATACTGAGCGTAAAGATAGCACCACAATTAATAAAATTTACACAAATTTACGCACAATTATCGGGCTACCCAACAATAATTCAAACAATAACATTTATAGCAATTTTTAGAGGAAGTTTAGGAAATTTTGGGACGTTTTGGGCGACAAATAGTGAAAGGACAATTAAAAAATATCTGGAAAGGGCGGGGGGGTAATAGCGCGGACGCTATTACCCATAGTACAAAGTGACGGTAGAGTGACAGGAGGACAGAAACCGTTCCTGCTGGAACCAGGCCTGATACCAAAACTCTTGACTAGTGATGTTTAGATCCCTGAAATTCATACTTATAGGCTGAAGCTGTGTTGGGAAGAAAATATGAAACTGAGTTGGAGACAAAAACTAAATCTGGAACTTTAACTCAGTCTCTCCTCAAAACGTGACGATTTGACAGAGTCAAGCTGCTAAACTTTTGATTCGCTTGATTATCAACAAATGCTCAACGTCGCTTCCTCAAAACTCACTTTCGTATAACTTCTTTGAATGAACTAAAACCGAAACTGAAACAAACTGAAACAATCCATCCATTTGTAAGATCCATTAATTTTTATCTTGTTTCAGAGTGAACAGCTGCCAAACCTGCACGGCCAGGCGTTGCGAGGTGGTCCAGTGGGCTCGGTCAAGATCTATCCAGGCTGCGACGTGGATGATTACAAAAATGAACTGAGCAACTGAGGGTGTGTATTTGCTTGCATAGTTCATGGTGTTTGAAGCTTACAAGTTCCTAGCAGCTGAAAAGCTGTGATAAAATCAGTACACCGATTAGAACTAAAACTGTTTTTATGAAATGGTGAGTAGTCATTTTAATTGGCTGGAATATAGGTCCTAGAGTCTTTGTGTTAATTCTGGCTCAAACTGGATTAAAGCAGCACTATAGACTATTAAACAATTCTCAGTCTCGTTTTATTGTGGTCGGTATTATTACAATTGAGCTACCTGCTTTCGGTAAGTTCACACTGGATTTATGCTTTATTCATCTATGACTTAGTGTTTACGAGCAGTATAACCAAATCTAAATTTAAGACAATGAATGAGTTTAACGCTACCCATTCTAGCGGGCGTAGCTTCGGACCAAGTCAAAGTTTCTCTAAATGTTGACTCTGTGGTTCCAGCTGCGAGTAGCGGCGCCTTGGTACATTTGCGAGCATGCTATACAAGTCAACGTGTTGGTGTGCGTTGACGCGTGCCTGTGCCTTTAAAGCACCTTTAAAGGTTTCTTTTGTTTTTTTCCTTGAGATTTGTCCAGTTTCGATATTTTGACCACTTTACAAAAAGTTAAGTCCAGCATTTAATTTGAGACAGACTACAGACCTCAACTTTGAGCAATGGTTTATCGAAATAATCAAAACTCGTACTTGACTTTTAGGACCCTCACAAAAATGTTCCACTTTGACGATAAATACTATGTTAATAAATAAAATATGAATGAAAGAAATCTATTGTTCGATTGTGGTCCGATTCTGCTCAGTTATTACAGCTAGGCTTAGAATGTTTGAAATGGAAATGTACAGTGTCGCATTAAAACAATGTTCGAGAGCGTTGGTTGCATTGTGCGAATTACACCTATTCAGTTAACTAAAACACGAGGTTCGTTCAAAAAAATATGGTATTGTGTGTCATCTGTTATCGTTCTACAATATTACTCAATAAAGTCTGAAGCTCACTGAAACACTGCAAGCAAAGTACAGTTTTAGATTAGTTTTAGATCTGAATGTATAATAAATTGCGTTTCAATTCAGTTTAAACTATTCAAATGATTCTTACTTTATTACACACATTTAAATCTGATCTTATCCTGACGGTTAGATTTGCACTGGATCTGGGATTGTTTCAGTTAATTTAGTAATTTTAATCTAGTTAGTAAATTTTAGGTAAATCTTTATTTTATTAATATACACTTCAGATAAAACTGGTGGTCATGAGCTTTTCAACTGATTCTCATTTCCTTTACATTTAGATCAGAAATTATTAATCATGATTCGATTTGCACTTCACTTGGGATTAGTTGCATCTCTATTTCTGGTCGTACTGGGTCGGCCGGGTCGCCTTCCCGAAAGTTCATATCATAGGAAGACTTGTCTGCAGCCAGAATGCTGCTGAAGCCAAGGATGTCCTCATCAGATTGGAGGAAAGGGACAGATGTAAATTCTTAGTTTCTTACCAGAATTAGTGATTAATTGTTTACGTTAGTTAGCTAATTGAAGTTAACTAATGATGGATTGTTAATAATTATAATATATGATACCATATAATAAGTAATTAATAGTTTAGCAGACCCCTCAACGATGCTCAACAAAAATTGCCCATTTTTTAGCAAATCTTAGCGATTTTTCAAAGCATTTTTAAAAATCGCTAGAATTCATTTTATTTTTACTAATTTTCGGCCAAATATGTGAATGCTGTGGCACTTGTTTCGAGTTGAGGGATAGACCGGTTTAACATTTGGGCATTTTCAGGGGTAGACCCCTCGCCAGACTCTGGCCTGGCAGACCCAACAGGATTAGACCCCATGTTAATGTATGGTGGTAAGGAAAACTATTTCAGTTTTTCTAAGATTCATTTATCTTCTACTCTAATGTACAGAGAGCAACAATGACATACTGAAGTTATGTGCTCATCTCTCCTGGCTCCGTGGTGTAGTGGTTGCACGCCTGACTGCAGTCTCGGGATGTCTGTGATTTGATTCCCGACCGAGGCAAATCGGCACGAATTAACAAATCTGTCTACTCCTAGCTTGTCAACTACAATTATTTGTAGTATTCTTTCGTCTGTTTCAGTCGGTTTCGATGACGATATGGCCGAGACAAGATCAGGCCCGGACGGTCGTTTCGATATCCAGGGCGAAGCTCGGGAGTTCACCACCATCGATCCAGTCTTGAGAATCTATCACGACTGCGGTGATACCCTCCCCGGGGGCACGGTCGGTATTCCGGGACAGTTGGAGAAAAAGATTACCATTCCGGATGACTATGTCAACGGGCCGACCTATGACCTGGGCGACATTAATCTGGAAGCTCAGTATGGATCAGACAGTGACAGTCGCGAATTTTGGTTTTAAGAAATTTAGATTCGAAAAAGTTGATGAGGTTATTCGAAAATGCTTATGGTTTACAATGTATGAAATGTGCTGAAATGTATGGAAACGACAATGGAAACGAAAATACCAAGTTTTGAACACGTTGAATAATTCTTTTTAGCTAAAAATATGCAAATTCTTTTTAGTATGGCTGAAAATTTAGTCTTGAGCGCAGAAAAGTTTAAATTATGTTTCGATACACGACTCAGTTCTCTGTCTTGGATTGGCATAATTCTTTATTCTTTCGTAAAATTCTTGGCTTATGAAATTCTCTTTCAAATTGAATGTCGGAATTTTTAGAGAATCGATGACTGCTGGAGACGTTTTTGCACAATTGAATAAGTTTATTTTTTCTGAATTTTCTCATCAAAAGCAAGCAAAAAGTCTATCTAATCTAATCTGCACATTGGCATTTGTTATGACGAATTTGTACTTGTATGCACTTTATAATTTATTCACATCTGCAATAAAGCATTCCCCCATGAAGTTTTTGACATAAAATGACTGCTACTGCTAATGTTTGGAAACATTAGTTTTCCAAAGCTTAGAGTTTATAGTTGAACTCTGATCGCCTATATCTATAGTTTGTAATTAAAGTCAGTTGTGTTAGTACACAACAGCTACATCATACCTTTTTCATGAGACATTGGCATACCTTGGCATGTCTTGGCATGCCCATGTCTGAAAACCTAGCTTACTACCTTAGTAATTGACGTAGTGTTTGCCACCTGCCTGAAATTCCCTCCCAACCTGTCGCATCAGTATCAAGCTGGCCAAGCCGATCACCTGCACTTAGCTTTACCGCCCTGTCCAGCTTTACTGGCCTAGCTTTTTGCTGGGTCCATCTGGTTCTGCCACAGCTGAAAAATCTATTTTATAGCTTAAAAGCTTAAGAAGCAGCCGAAATAAAGGCGTACTCTTGAGATGTACAGTTTCAAATTATTTGGTAGGTGAAGGTTAAACTGAAGGTCCGATAAGTTAACTGAAGTCTTGCAATGACAAACACGAAACATCAGGGGACTGGATGGCAAACCAGATTTGTATAAACCCCAGGAACCAGAAAAGAACCAGAACGTTTCCTGACTTCCAATAATTCATCCACTTCCAGTTCAGAGAAGGAACAGCCATCAGAAGAGACCAGTCCATACGGAATCCGGTATTACAAGGATACAATTAATGGGTAAAGTGGGGTAGTGTGATGCAAGCCTTTGTACTTTGCCAAGAGGTTTTACCAAACCTTTTACCACGAGGTTTAGAAACATAGATTAAAAAGCATATGGCAGGAACAAAGAAGCTTTTCTGCAGACGACCTTCCGATTGGAGATTTCTGTAGATTCGAATCTAGCGAGAACTTAAGGGGGGGGGGCTACTAAAATCGACTTGCCCCGACTTTGTCCAATTGGCCTACTTTTTGGCGAAGATATAGAGCATGGATGTGGTCAAAAAATATCGGGTACTGAGATCTTAGCTGCCTTCCAGCCATGTGCAGCCGTCGCGTCTATGTGGCCGACCCCCCATTTTTCGCAACTACCAACATAATTAATTAAGAATTTTTACTGACTGCTAGGCCCAAGCTTCAAAGCTGCCATTCGCAAATATGATTTAACTAGAAAAATAATAGAATACGCAGAAAATACTAGATGTCTGTATATTATCTGCATCTAAGGGAATTACTCTTGAAAGTTGAAGTTTCGGTAAAAATTTAAAAATTTTTGGCTAACGAAAGGAAAATTTTATTACTGGTGCGAGCTATAAGGCTGTAATTTGGCATAAAAGGAGGCCCTATAGGAGTACTCATTTGTGCCAAATGGCAAAAAATTCTGCCAGGTGAAAAAATTTTTATGTCAACTTTAATCTTCAAAACTTGCCGAAACCGCCATTTTCAGTGTGTCGGATCCTGTGTAGAGGCTTTCTGCAGCCTTCAGCCTTCAGCCTGCAGCCTAATCGAGCTGAAATCTTTTGTGGAATGTTTTCGACCTCGTTAAATTCAAATATCTCAAGAAATTTTAATTTCAAAAAATTTGATTTTTTCGATTTCTAGGTACCATTCCCCAAAAAAGGCGTTTTTGGAAATTTTTGAAGATTAAAGTTGACATAAAAATATTTCAGGCGGGCAGAATTTCTTGCCATTTAGCACAAATGAGTACTCCTATAGGGCCTCCATTTTTGCCAAACTACAGCATTATAGCTCGCAGGCAGTAATAAAATTTTCCTTTCGTTAGCCAAAATTTTTAAATTTTTGCCGAAACTTTAGCTTTGAAGAGTAATTCCCTTAGATGCAGATAAGATACAGATATTTAGTATTTTTCTGCATTTAGGGAGATATGTGCCAAATCATATTAGCGAATGGCAGCTTTAAAGCTTGGGCATAGCAGTCAGTAGAAATTTTTAATTATGTTGGTACATAGTTGCAAAAAATGGGGGTGGGGCACATAAAGCGACGGCTGCACATGATTGGAAGGCAGAAAAGCATCTACAGTACTCGATATTTTTTGACCACGTACCCATGCTCTATATCTCGCCAAAAGAATGTAATCGGACAAAGTCGGGGCAAACCTTTAATTTAAGGGTACTTAAGGCTACTAAAATCGACTTGCCCCGACTTTGTCCGATTGGCCTACTTTTTGGTGAAGATGTAGAGCATGGGTGTGGTCAAAAAATATCGGGTACTGAGATCTTAGCTGCCTTCCAGTCATGTGCAGCCGTCGGTTTTATGTGCCCGACCCCCGTTTTTCACAACTACCAACATAATTAATTAAAAATCTCTGCTGGCTGCAAAGTTGCCCTTTGCAAATGTGATTGGGCACATGTGCCCCTATATGCAGAAAAATACTAGACGTCTGTATCTTATCTGCGGCTAAGGGAATTACTCTTCAAAGTTGAAGTATCGGCCAAAATTTAAAAAATTTTTGGCTAACGAAAGGAAAATTTTATTACTGGTGAGAGCTATAAGGCTGTAATTTGGCATAAACGGAGGCCCTATAGGAGTACTCATTTGTGCCAAACGGCAAGAAATTCTGCCGCGTGTAAAAAATTTTTATGTCAACTTTAATCTTCAAAAATTGCCAAAGTCGCCATTTTCAGTCTGTCGGATCCTGTGTAGAGGCTTTTTGCAGCCATAGAAGTCGCAAACCTTCACTAATTGAGCTGAAATCGTTTGTGGGTGTTTTCGACTACGCTGAGTTCAAATATCTCAAGAAATTTTAATTTCAAAGAATTTGATTTTTTTCGACTTCTGGGTACATTGCCCCAAAAAAGTGATTTTGGCGATTTTTGAAGATTAAAGCTGACATAAAATTTTTTCACGCGGCAGAATTTCTTGCCATTTGGCACAAATGAGTACTCCTATAGGGTCTCGTTTTATGCCAAATTACAGCCTTATAGATCGCACCAGTATTAAAATTTTCCTCTAGTTAGCCAAAAATTTTTAAATTTTTGTCTGAAACTTCGACTTGAATAGTAATTCCCTTAGATGCAGATAAGATACAGACGTCTAGTATTTTTCTGCAGATAGAGGCACATGTGCCAAATCATATTGGCATATGGCAATCTTGAAGCTAGGGTCTTGCAGTCAGCAGAGATTTTTAATTAATTATGTTGGTAGTTGTGAAAAAGGGGGCGGGCACATAAACGCGACGGCTGCACGTGGCTGGAAGGCAGCTAGATCTCAGTACCCGATATTTTTTGACCACACCTATGCTCTATATCTTTGCCAAAAAGTAGGCCTGTCGGACAAAGTCGGGGCAAACCTTTGGTAGCCCCCCTTAACTCTGTATTAATCCTGTGTTAAGTGTGAACGGTTAAGATTCTCTATTCAAGTGTAAAGTCAATGCCAATAGCATTAGCTCATTCTATAGTTAGGTAAAGGAATTGATTGTTCAGAGCATTCAACTAAACTCTCTAGTTACCAGAGTTGGCTCCGGGTCCAAAATTTCATACCCGACCCGAACCAGACTCGTTAGGCCGGACCCGGACCCATCCAGACCCGGATCCGTACCCGGATCTAAAATAGAACCAGTTTGCATTTCAAACCTTCACTCCATTCTTAAATTTCACTGCATTCTTAAATTTCACTACAACTTTAATACTGTAATGTGTGAATAAATCCTGTGATAAGCTTTAGGTAAATTTATTTTACGCTGTACGACAATTTTAATACGATTTCACTGCAAGGGCTAACAAAATTGGGATCTCGTTTGGATAGTGGTAACAGTTTTTGTCTTAAGTCCAGAGACAGTCTGAGGCTGTCCTTCGGATCAATTACGGTTGCTTCGTGAGGAAAGAAGATGAACGAATTTTTGGTGGCTTGCATTTGAAAACAATGTTCATGAACTTGTTTACTAGATTAACTTTTGCGTGCATTGCAAAATTTTATACTAAAGTTATTTATTCGAGTTATCATATTTCTCCTTCCAATTCTGGCTACAAAATTGTTGTTGACTGTTGTTGTTGTTGTTGTTGTTGTTGTTGTTGGCTACATGTTGTTTCTAGCCCAACAGAACAACATAGATTAGAAAGACCTCAGCTCTCCTTGATTGAGTCAACCTGCGGCTTTCGCTGTCACATAGGCTTAACATAGTTGATTGCAACAATTGGATTTTTAGAAGTCTCAGTTTCGCAGAAATACCTACTTCACTGAAATTTTCTGGTAATAATAAAATGAAGAACAATAGATTGGTGATGGTCCACTTAAAGTATGACAACCTCAAGGATACAGGATTTACCAGCAGACGAAAGATTGTACTAAATCTTTCGCAGAACTTATAGTTGCTACTTATAGCTTTTATCAAAAGTACTTGAACAAAACTTAATGTTGTCTAGATATGAATAACTATTCTTCTACACTCCCACTTAGTTCTCCATATCTTGAACTTTCAACTTAGTTCGGAGGTGAAGAAATTTTCCTTTAGGAAGTGCTTTAATTAAAATGTCAGCTTCCATATTATTGCTTGGGCAGTAGACAACATTCAGCTCTTTAGCAGTGAACTTCTCGAGAATGAAATGATGTCTGATGTCAATGTGTTTCGTCCGCGCATGTGAGACGAGGTTCTTCACCATCGCGATGTAGCTTTGATTATCTTCGTAGATCGTTGTTGGAGTACATTGTTCGTAACCGAGTTCTTCAAGCATGCAACGCAACCATAGTGATTCTTTAGTTGCACAGCTCAAAGCGATATACTCAGCCTCAGCTGACGAAGGGAAACGGTGGTCTGCTTTTTGCTCCCCCCAACTGATAGGACCCCCTGTCAACTTAAGGACATAACCACTGGTGGACTTTCTGTCATTTGGATCCCCAGCCCAATCGGAATCGCAGAACCCATCCAGAAGGATACCACCACTCGCTTTGTATGCCAGCCCGTAATGCAAAGTCCCTTTAACATACCGCAGAATATGTTTGGCTGCAACCCAGTGATCTTTTCCAGGGCAAGAGGAGAATTGACAAACAACTCCCACTGCAGCTGACAAATCAGGTCTTGTTGCAACTGCTGCATCGAGCAGCCCTCCAACCATGGACTGATACTGACTTTTCTGCCAGTCTGGAAGAAGATCTTCGGGTGCCGGTTTTCTCAACTTCAGACCAGGATCCATTGGCACTGCGGCAGGCTTGCAGTCAACCATTCCATGCTTTTCAAGAAGCTTGCGAAGATATCTTTCTTGTCCTAACTTCAAGAATTTTGAATCTTTGTCATAGTCGATCTCGATGCCGAGATAGTAGTGTACTCTTCCAAGATCTTTCATCTTGAATCGACATTTGAGCAGCTATTTTGTGCCTTCCATTACTTCATCGCTCTTCGTTATAACCAACAGATCGTCGACATAGAGTGCAATGATGACAACCTCCGCTCCCACTGACTTTCAGTATATAGACGCATCTAAGAAGACCTTGACAAATCCTGACTTGCAAAGATGTTCGTCCAGCGTTAGATTCCAGCAGCGCAGGAGCTTGCTTGGAGATCCATAAAGACTGCGTTGTAATCTACAGACATAGTCTTTGTAGCCTTCTTTCTCTAAACCTTCAGGTTAGCTCATATGAATCTCTTCGTCTAGGGAACCATACTAGAATGCAGTAGTGACGTCCATTTGGTGAATGTCCATTCCTTCTTGCACTGCAATAGCAATCACAAGTAGGGACGGAAAGCCGACTTCACTACTGGAGCGAATGTCTCCTAGTAGTACCAGGCATAACTTTTTAAGAAACACTCTGGCCATCAGACGAGCTTTAAATCTTTCCACTGAACCGTCTGGCTTATATTTTCCCTGTAAATATCCATTTGCTTTGTACCGGTTTCCTGCCTTCTGGCAACAGGACCAATACGGGGTTCATTCTCCAGCAATGAATCAATTTCATACATCTTGCTGCAGCTTTCCGCTCTTCGGCATATTCAGAATCCATTGCTTCGCTGATCGTCATCAGTTCTTGGATCTCTGTTCCCACACATGCATAATGAGCGCTCTTCTCTGTCATTCTGTCGGCCACCTTCCAGCAAGGTTTTTCTTCCTTCCATTCAATCGGCAGTCGTTTGTCTTTTTGGATCTTCTCACGACAGGTTCAACGTCTTCTTCTGTTACAGGTGCAACTTCTTCCGTTGTTCTTTCTTCCACCCCGGTCTGTTCTGCAACTTCTGTCTGATCATCTCTACGCTGATCAGCTTTCTCACTTCCTGAATCACTGTAATAGTCAACTTCTTTTCTGTCCTATTTCCAGTGACGGAGCTTTCATCAAACAGAACATCCCTGGATGTAATCACTCTTTGTGCGGATCATAAAGACGATAACCTTTGGATCGGAGGCTGTAGCCAATGAATTTGCACACCTCGGATTTCGGATCAAATTTTTGTCGACATGGTTTTGCCACATGGACGTACGCTGTACACCCAAACACTTTGAGATGTGAAACGCTAGGCCTGGTACCAAAGAACGCTTCAAAAAGGGTTGCCTTTAATGACAGTAGTTGGTGAACGGTTTCGTACATACGCTGCTGCTGCGACTGCTTCCGCCCAAAACGTTGTATCTAACTTTGCACTGTAGCATACTCCTTGCAGCCTCAACCAGCGTCCGATTCATCCTTTCTGCTACCCCGTTTTGTTCTGGGGTGTGTGGAGTTGTAAGTTGGTGAACTATGCCTTTTGACTTACAAAAATTTTTCAAATTCTTTTGAAACGTATTCACCACCGTTGTCCGTGCGGAGAACTTTAATACCTTTATTAGCAATGTTTGTGACTTCTGCATAGAATTCTTTGAACTTTTCAAGTGTTTCATTCTTTTGCTTCAGAAAATAGACATATACCATATGTGACTTTTGGTCAACAAAGGTAAGGAAATACTTCGACCCACCAATAGAGCTGTTTTTCATAGGACCGCACAGATCGGAGTGAATAAGGTCCAGGACCTCACTTACTGATGAACTACTGTGCTTTGCAAAAAGGCAATCTGTGCATCTTTCCTTTTATGCAACTGTCACAGACTTTCATGGTTTCATTTTTGTCGAGAGTTAGCCCTTTGACTAAGTTGTGATTAAACAATAATCTTAAGTTTCTTTCACTGATATGACCGAAGCGTTGATGCCATAGATCAATGTTTGTCAGCGCTGCAGTATGACAAACGGTTCCGGCTCTTGTACATTTCAGCTTGTACAACTTGCCGCATAACACTCCAATACCTAGCAGTTTGTCGTTTTTGGTTATGTAACACTTGTCATCGGAAAACTCTACTTTGTTGCCTCTTTTAGCAACTGACTGACTGACAGCAAATTCATAGCTAATTTTGGAACGTAGTAGACTTCTTTAATTACATTTTCCTTCTTTCCATCA
>JASAND010027011.1:0-24080 GCA_030248195.1 Trissonchulus latispiculum
GAACTTTGAGAACTTTGGAAAGCAGAACGAGTAATAATTGCTCAGGCAATTATTACTATAAACATAACCATAAACGCACATTCATATTCCGCTAAGGACAGCTTTGTTTTATTAAATTAACTTCGGAGGAAGCCGGCCATTCTCCTTAAAACGACTGTATAATTAATAGTTAAAATGATTTGGCCTTTTTAGTTACCTATTAATTTTGGTTGCCGACCTACACAAGACATGACAACAATTCAGAAATACAGACAATAATGTTAGCTTTAGTAGCGCCTATTTTGCGATTACGGCCGGCAATTCCTAATTGCCGGCTGTGGGAAAAATTATTCCCTAGACATAACTCAGTTCTGAACATGAGGTCGTAACCAAGGGACCTCCTATCTCAACTCAGGGGTGGGTCCCCACTCAGAATCCCAGTTCACTAGCAAAACCCCGACAAATAGAAAACAAGAAAAAGTTTGGGCATAAAGCCCCTATTAAAAATAAAAGGCCAACTAGGCCGTGGCTTGTGACATTTGTTACAGACAAAATTAAAGGCCCGAGGGCCACCAAAAGTGAATTTTTGGGCCAAAAGAGCCTTCTAAAAATTCCTAAACTCGCGTGCCTAATGTGTAGATCCTGGCCGAGCATAGTGCGCTCATGTGGCCCTCAACGTGTGGTGTTCGTCGTGTGTGCTCAGATCTTCTCCTCTGACCAGTGCGGGTCAGAGGAGAGCCCTAACTCGAGTCCTAACCGGGGTGAGCACTGTCTTTTATTCCCGGCCAAAACGCTGGCACAACGGGAAGACGTGCTAATAATGGGGGGGGGGGAAAACCGGCCGCTCTCGGCCGAGACTCAGACGAACACTGACTGAAAATTCAAAATTTTCCAGTGAGCTGACAGGAGTTTGACAGCTCACTGGTGTTTGCTTTTCTGTCGCTTTTCTTTGATTTTTGTTGGAGCTTCCAGAAAGTTCTGGAAGCTCCCTATGTTAGACTGTGTGCCCGACGCGGGCTGGCGGGGGCGGCTGGTCCGTTGGAGGGGAGACTAACGAGGGAAAGAAATTATGACCCTCCAACTGACCCCTTTTTGATGGATTTCCCAAGCTGAATTTTGGGAAACTTTGCAGACTTTTTGGTTACCACGTAAAGGTAACCAAAGGGGGAAATTCAGACTTAAAAGTTAATTTTCACGAAATAAAAAAAAATAGTACGAAATGACGGCCTCTCGGGGCCCATTATGGAAAACAAAATATTAACTGCTAGTTTGGCCGACTTATTTAATAAATTTTAGTTTTATTATTTTTATTGGCTCCTTGTCTCCAAGCCCCTTTCTTTCCTTTTGGGCGTGACCTCGGCCGTAGACAAGGGAAGCCGCTCGTTAATCCCGGCAACAATTGCTCTCCCTCACTGGAACTCTCTGTTCCCCACAAAATTGGTTGGAGGGCAATTGTTGCCTAAAATGTGCAGACTAAGAACTACGTAATTTTACAAAGAAATAAAGACTAAATATTATTATTGTGCGTACCCCAACTACCTAAGATGACGAATTTTGCATTCTAATTTAAGCCTCCGAACGTATTTTCACACCTAAGGTGTGTATTAAGTCGCTTCTCTGTTCATCTTGCTGGAGGGCCAACAAGCCCAAGAATGAAGGGGAAAATGAATGAACGTAACAACACGTGGTTGTTACGCCTTGTTACAAAGTTCACGTAAGGCCAATGTTAAATAATTAAAATGTAATCCTTCAAAACTTCTTTGGCCTGTATCTTTCGCGTTATTGGGAATTAAAAGACCGGGTTTGGAGTTTCGGAATCAGAAAAGAATTGCCTTTCAGATGAGCCCAACTTATATTTTAGCCAAAAGTTGCACAAATTGACTAATTATCACATAACTATGCCTAATTAAAACTTATGAACACCAATTAACATAATTCTATGCTACTAACGGACAAGTTATGACCTTATTTTGACCTATCTTCCAATATTTGCACTTATTACCCGCGTAAAACGTTTTAAACTCGAAGTTTCTTGTTAAATTGTTGGTTATTCAACAATTTCTTTCTTTGGATTCGTTTTCCTTGATAATTTTTAGCTGTTTTAATCAGATTTTGAATGACTTCTTGACAAAGAGAGGCCTTATTCGTGGCCTGGGAAGAGTAACGACTCCTCCATGATACATCAAAAGCAAAGTTAGAGCCTATTACTGACCCGGGAAGGGTAACGACCCCTCCATTATTAGTTAGTAACCTACCGAAACCTCATTAAGCTACATTCTACTGAAGTTCCATTCCATTTTCGTGTCATTTGCGTGAGAGTAGTGCTACTTCTAGCCTTATTCTTCCTATATATTCTAGAACCTATGTCCCTAATGATGAATTTCTGGGGGTTCACACTGACTGGCAACTCTGGTAATTACAAGACAATTACTTCATACAGTGCTTGGACGTTACATAGTTCACATCAAGATTTCACAGGCACGTCACTCATAACCAGTGCATTGGACAATTAAATCAATTCCATCAAAAATCGCAATCTACGACAAACTGAGCTTTTCTCTGTCATTTTTAGGTTTTATTTAGCCTTTTCCATTACATTTTACATCATCAATTTTACCAGCTGTCACTTCCCGTTTACATCCAGCCTTTTGTCTTAACACACATCCAGCTTGAGTTGCATTCGACGAGGACACCCTTATTTTCTCAATTTAGTAACAACTTAAGGCTAATACTTTTAACGCATCAAACGGCCGAGAGCATATACTTGACTTTTCTGGTGAGAACTTTATCCCTTGTCTCCCAATCATTTTTAATGAATGAGCAAGAAAAGTGGAAGAAATAGGAAGAAGAAAGTCCTGAAATGAAAGAAAGCAAATAAAAAGGAAAGAAATAAAAGAAAAAATTTATACTGAAATTTGCGAATAGCTGTACTATGTAGCACTGTACATACTGTATGGAACCACAGAAAAAAACAAATCCGCAAATACAGGTTAACAAATATGTTCGTTATACTTCTGTTCTGATCAATTTACAAAACTGGCTTCCTGCTTAAATGTGGCAGTTGACTCGCGTACATTGCACTACCAAGAACTCAGGATAAGGTAGTTAGAGGCTGCACCACGGTACAAATCGGGGTAGGCGAGATAATCCCAACCCAAGCTTTGGAACAGTGTATTATGATTTGAGTAAAGTTTCTACCTCTTTTTTAAAGCGTACAAGTATAAAACTACAAACTAAAAGCAGAAAATCAAGTGTTTCCTACCTGTTTTCTTGTTAAAAGTTTCTAAAAGCTAATAAGTTACAATTAGCAATTTTGATTGTAATCGCTAATTGAGAAAGCATATGCAATTTATAGTTTATGCATATCCTACTGTGAAATATCACTAAAATTAACATGCAACGGGTCAATTTAAAATGTACTCATGCGTAAGCTCATCAGTTTCTATAGCTAACCTGATTTGTAAAATTAGTCTAATTCAGTGTTGCCTATTGTTGTTGTATCGTCCGGTTGGGTATCTTTATTCCCCTTTAATAAACCATTGTAATCCCTATCTGACTATTAGTTGTTTACGCCATTCTGATATTTAATGGAGTTTGGTAAGAGGTACATTTAGCAACCTACTTAGGTAGTGCACGCGACTCTCCTGTAGACAACAGGCCACGGCTTCGCAACATCACCTGCAAACGCCCCTCCATTATAATTCAGGTCTAGTCCAGTCGTAGGCCTGAATTTAACACTACTTTGTTTAGTGTTTTTCCTTGTTTTGTTTCCAAGGACAGTTCTGGTTCTTGGAACGAGATTACGTAGGAATTCATCTCCTATAGGGGAACGGTTACCAGCCAAAATTTAGGCTACGCAAATTAATAATCTACGACAATTATCTAGAGTAGCAGGGTTTTTCTGGCCAACTCCTAGAATTTCCTTTTAAAAGGATTTTCATTATTATAAATTAGGGTTTAAATTTTCAATTTTATTTTTGTCTTCAGGCACATTGTCTGTAGTCTGCAGTGCCTGAGTACTTCAACAATACATCAAGCAGCGTCCCCTCTTGATCGCAAATTTATTTTTACGCAAAGGAGATTTGGGGTTTTCTTTCAGATTTGAGCCATTCTACGGTTAAAAGCACGACCGCAGATTACTCACCTAGTTTATTTAGCTCTCATTATCATAGGTTCGTGGATTTTTGCCCTTAGTCCGTGTCTTTCTAGTATTTGACCGTGTGCCCTTAGTGTGTTTGTTTCTCGGAAATGGTTCATTTTGGCTTGGCTTATCTACGACTAAAAGCACGGTCGTAGATCACTTTGGTGTAGTTTTGGTTGAATTTTTCATTTTTCTGTACGTACGTAGTGTGTTTTTCTGCTAGGTTTTGATACTTTTGGTCTGAGATTGTTTTGGTCTATGAACATTCTACTACCTAAACCAAGGTGTAGAATTTATATACGTATTTTTGTGACGATTTGGGACCATTTCCTTTATATTTGACTTGGTTTTTCCCAATATTTGCGAATCATTTCGGACGAAAACCCGCGTGTGCAAGCAATTATAAGTCGGCATACAGAAGGTTGGCACCATATTTTTGATCAATTGCAAGAATCAGGTGAGCAGATTCGAAACATGCCGGTCGTAACTAGAGCTCAAGCCTTACGTCACGCGCAAAATATGGCCGATATTAAAACCTACATTGCACTTTTTAAGAGCCTAAGTCCCTACAATGGACGAGAGACTGCACTCTCGCCAGAGCAGTGGATCACTAGTTTTGAGGCAATTATCCAGGCTCACGGCATTGCAGAGAAAAAGAAACAGTCCCTGCTTTTAGCAGAAATTGGTGAAACCGTTCTCCACCGTCTTTCTTCTTTGGGTTTGCCCGATACGTACGAAGAGTTGGTGAAGCCTTTGAAACTTTTGTATGAGCCAGTCACTAGAACTGAGGGTGAACATTCTCGGAATTTTTATGTAAGTATACAAAAGGAAGATAAAAAAGTGCAAGATTTTTGCAGCGAATTTGGAAATTCTCGCCCGGAAGGCATTTCCAAACGAGACGGAAAGCGGTCGAGCGGTGAATATTTTTGAGCAGCTACGGAAAACATTGGGTGTTTCATTGTTAGCCGATCTGGAATGCTGGGGTCAGAATATGGAGAAGCTGCGCAAAATAGTGGATCAGCTTTCGCGGATGGAGGAGGAACAGTTACCAGAAATGTCGGCCTCCCCTTCCACTTCTAAAGAAGGAAACAAACACGAGAGCTACGGTGTGCAGTGCCTCTTCGAGTGTGGATACTGAACGAGATGATGCTCTTTCAAAGCTGCAAGGACAACTTTTTGATTTGAAACTCAAAAACGCGCAATTGGATCATACTTTGGAAGAAGCTAAGTCGGCGAAAACTGTAGTCTCAAATTAAGGAGGTTAACAGCGTGTCCACTCCAAGGGCAGCAGCGGCGCAAACTTCTCAAGCAGCGCCAGCGTAAAAAGCTCCAATGCAGCAGCAGGCTTCTGGTCAGCAAGCGCAGCAAACTCCACGTGATATTAGCAATATTTAGAAAATTTAGGTCATGTTTCTGCGAATTGTGCAATGCGCGTGGTAATTCTTTTCGTCATGGCCGCGAGCGTGGGAATAATAATAAAGGTAATTATAGAGGCAACTATAACAATCAAGGTTGGAATCAGAATCCGCGAGGCAGTAACAGCAATAATAATAACTGGATCGAAATAATAATAATTTTAGAGGTAACCGGCGCGGCAGAGGAAGTTCACAGCAGCAACCCCAGAATGTCTATGTGCGAATATTCATATGGATTCTAGTGGGCAAGCATTTCAAATTATGTCCTATCAGCAGTGCCAACAGGCGCAACCTAATGTTTCATATATTGTACCAATCAATGGGAATGGTCAGAATTTTCAGATTGCGGGCGGCGCAACCTCCAGGGCCCCCAACCCGCAGTAAATCCGTCTATCTATCTATCAATCAAATCTATCTCCTCCCCCCTCTTTTCAGAATAGCCCAAGTACGTATGCACGCCCGTCTCTCCCTCTAATGCTTCATGCATTCCGAATAGTTTTTCTGGAAGTTCTGTACCAGTTCAAGCAAAAGGTGCAACCAATTGACTTCTTTCTGTAAGATGAGCAACGTTGGGTCAAGTTTGTACCAATTGACAGCAGCAAAGTGGATTTGGGCAATGTGCGAAGAATTCCATCAATCCCTCAAGCGCATAATCTTCCAAAGGCTTCAATGCACGAAATTTTCACCTGTGTTTAGAAATAATGGCAGAATTTTTCAGAATTCTCGTTTTCTGACTCGAAATTTTCGTTATTCCAGAATCGCTTTTTAACCCCGCGGTTTTCTTAGCCAAATTTTCGGTACGATATGCACCCCCACCAAAATTTCAGTAGCCTAGGTATTTTAGTGCGCCGATAACTTTCTATCATGGACAGCCTATGCGAAATGCTGTACCAAGTCGATCTCGTAGTGGTGAAGGGTAGCTCGTTTTCCTTCGGGAATCGTGTTATATTCTCCTCTACGTATGGAAATCCCCTGATGCAAGGGAGTAGCATGTTCGGTTCAAATAATCAATCGAGGCTTCCGGATACGACCCTTCAGGATCATAGCCAGGAACGTCTCAAACATGCTAGTGAACCACCTCAAGTAACTATGGGTGCCTCAGTAACAACTAACAATAAGTACGCGCCCTTATTACACCTAGAAGAAGGAAATGAAAAAGAGACTAACCAGAATATGGAACGTTTACAACAACTTAGAACCATAAAGGAGGCATCCAGTAAGTACACTACCAGTGAACCAACTATTGACACTACAAATGCTAAGGAAGAACTTGGCAATAACAAGGAGAAAAACCCTCAACAAGTGGAAAAGTACGTATGTCCAAAAAGAACCCAAGAATTAATAAAAGGAACAAGATTTCGGACCCAGATTTTCCGGAAAAGTTTCTTTTTGAAGATCTTTTGTCGTCATCTTCTGAAAGTACTTCGGTGCAGGATAGCACTACGGAAGGTTCCGATATGGAAGACGACTCTGAGGAGAGACCATCAATTTCTCACATTAAGCCAAAGAAGGCATCTAATGCAGATCCTATCTTCAATAATAGGAATTATTTGATGGCATCCGTCAACCAAAACGAATACTTCGTAGGAGCTCAGACAAAAATTCCACCAATTCATTCACCTGTAATAGTGGTCTCAGTTTCCGCTTCAAATACATTAGCATTAATTGATACGGGTGCTAACATTTCCGTCATTTCTAAAACGTTTGTAGATCATTTACGGGAAAAGTCTCCTGAATGTCTGTCTCCTGGTGAATCAAAACTAGCTTCGGCCACAGCTGCGAATGGTTCGCCGATTGATTTTTCTGGTTCAGTCAAATTGAATATTTCCTTTCAAGGATTGTGGCCTCATGAGTTCTTTATCAGTGACTATTGCCCGTATGACGTGCTACTTGGAATGGATTTTCTCTCAAGCTATAATTGGTCAATACTAATGGGCAGACATTTTGTTTACCATCCTCTTTTTAAAGAAGTGTCCCTTTGGGTGCACCACAGTTGAACAGCATTTTACAAGTTGTTGGTCGAGAAAGTCCTAAAATCTCAAATATTTTATTACGGGCTGGCGTCTCGGTGCCACCTTATGCGGAATCTTGGGAACAAATTTCTTGTGAGAAGCTAGTACACAACAACAAGATCAAGAGGACTCTGATGGAGATTTAGGCTTTAAACGCATTCAAGCAGCAAAAGTTCAAAGTTAATCGGCTCCTTGGCCTTCGAGGTTTGAAGACACCCCAAAGATGGTAAGATATTACATGCAGATACTGGAGAAGTATAATTGCTATGTTGTTCCTGGGATTGTGACATCAGAAAGTCAATCTCAATATGTCAAAGTTTAGAATCTTGGTTCAGAAGCCTTAGAGCTGCGACCAGGGATGACATTAGGTTATGGTGATGATCTAGTATCTCCCAAAAACCAAAAAGGCAAGGAAGCATTTTTACATCTTGTAGATAATTTTTTAGAGAAGATACTACTACACACGGGTGCTCCGAGACACTGCTAAAACTACTCCGAAACATATCGGGATACACAAACTAAACACATACACACTGACGACACTTACTACACAGAAAAGAAAACGGCTAGGAACACCCTTGAGCCACGACGAGGACGCAGGAGACAAAAGAGACAGGTACTCCAGAGCTCAGAAAACAGACGACCGATGTAAAAGCAGGCCACCGGAGTAACGTTTTTAGATAGAAAACAACGTAAGGAAGCAGAAAACATAGCTCCGGAGGAACTTTAACCGTAAGGAGAAAGCAGAATTTGAACTCCGGAGCAAGATGAAGAATTTGGACCAAGGCCGGAGCAAGATTTTCAACCGGAGCCGACTGTTTTAGAAAGAAAAATCAGAACGAAAGCAACCATACAGCTCCGGAGTATTCAAGTAGGAAAAAAGAAACGAGAAATTGAACTCCGGGAAGAACTAACACAATGTAGAACAGCTCCGGAGTACGTTGCTAGCAACTCCGGAGTACAAGAAACCCCAATCGAATCGAAAAAATAGAATCAAAACAATGCCACATTTTAAAACAAATACAAACTAAAGCATATATAATGCAAAAAATAGCTGCGCAAAGTGACATGGCAAGGTAGATAAGGCAACACAATGGCAGTCATGAAAATGCAAACAAAATTTTAAACAAAAGTAAACTCGCACCACGTTAGATAGAAAAGATGGAAACAAACACCAGTTAGAAAAATAGAAAAGAACCCGAAAAACGAACAAATAACATACGACATGGTATAGAACGGAAAATCCGAACTGGCGAGCGACACCCACCCCAACGACATAGAATCTCAAAAAACAAGAAAGTAGAAAAGAGATTTAAGAAAATTTAGAGAAAATTTAACCCCATAAACTCCCCCAAAATGGTTAAAGCTAAATCGTAAAAAACACAAAGATAAGTGAAACCATAGAGAAATAACAAAATTAGCTCAAAAGGGACAAGGGGGAAGGGGGACTGGCGAGGCTATGGGGACATAACCGGTAGGCATTACAAGCATCACAAAGTAGACTTAAAGGTCAAAAGTTCAAATTCCAAACCACAGATGATAGGCCAGAAAGGCAAAACCATGGGCAGGGGACCCCACCAGACAACGTAGGAGGACCTGTCGCCAGGAGTACGGGCCGGTGCCCCTCAGCACAAGCGACCCGCCCAGAGATCAGAACCGCATCACCAAATCACCGAAAATCATAGGCCCAAAAACCAGAATGGAAACAGTAGAACCATGGGCAACCCGTAACAGACCGGGACCAGGGGACAAGATAACAACAACCACCAGTACAAACAACACAAGTAGAGCTGGGGAAAGCACTCGTAGTCAGAGAGGGACAGGGGGGAGGGAAGGGGAATACCAATATAAGTACAGATTAATAAAACATAACATGTTAGTAAAATAACAAAAGAAGCACAACCTACGTATACAACCACAAACGTCGTAGGCACACAACGCGAGGAAACATCAAGCAGGTACTCTAATAGTATAGTGCGAAACACAATACTACCCCCCACAGCAGAGATTAGTAACAAAACATAAATTCCCCCCAGCCAATACGGGCCAACACAAAATCCCACCCTGCCTGAACTAACGACGAGCCGCTGCTGCATTGCACAAAACGGGATCCTGATCTGAACCGGTCGAGGAATCCTTAGCCTCGCTGAAACGCGACCGCAGAGACCTCGACAGGTTAGAGGGAGAACAGTTTTGGGCAATTCAATAACAAGTTTGACTCCGGGGTCTCCCCAGACTGAACAGGCTGGTCTGCCTGATCTGAAACCCCGACTCTTGTTCCTCAGCCGAAGCTTTCGACTGCGCCTCTCCCACAGGAGGCGACGACTCACCACCTTTGCCAGTTTTGCCCTTCATTTCCCTGCAAGAGTCCAATTTTGATCAAAGAAAACAGAAAAATTTTCATACAAAACTTATACACAATAAACCTCCCAACCACAACACAAGACTACAAAACAAGTACCACAGAAGACGTCCAGGGGAGGGGAGGGTAAACTCATACCGGCATCCAAAAGGGGATAGGAGCCTAAAACACAAAACGAAAATAATTAATGACAAAACTACTAAAATCATAGGTTAAAACTTGACAATAAATAAATTGAATAAATAAGTACAGTAAAACAACGTTAATAAGAGTGTACGTATAAAACACAACATGCCTAACCGCACCACGTGCCTGACAGAAAGGTGACAGAAGCCCCGGGTGCCCTCCGAAAGAGTTCGAAGATACTCCGGTAAAATTCAAGACATTTCATTAGACCACAAAATGGAATCACGAGTACAATTTTGAAAACATTTATTACAAGAAAAAGGTCAACTTAGAAGAACCACTAACTATTGAAAACTGTCCCGAAAAGATGAGTGCAAAATGAAGATCCAGGGTAAAGATGCTACGGAGGGCATCCGAGTCTCAACGAACAAATTTTGAGTTTTAAAGTGCCGACCGATGTCGATTCCGATTAACTAATTGCGTTCAGAGACTCCGGGGCTATCCTCCAACGGTGTCTTGACTTGACCCACAACCAGGGCACCTTTTAGTTTTGTGCCGAGGTCGGCGCAGTAAAACAAGGTGAACAGGGTGAACATTGCACCTGTGCAGAGGTCGGCTAAATACCCGGTGAACAGGGTGAACATTGGCCCGGGCCAAAATTACCTGAACCGAAACTGTTCCCGCTACGATTTGTGGAAATGGTATGGATAGCGCTTCTTGCACAAAAAGTTGCAGCCTTCCAGGTGCAGTTTAATTTTTGGCTGTGCCGAGCTCGGCACAGGTTGATTTGAAACCAAAAATTGCTTCCATGCAAATTCACCCCTTTAATTTTGATTGGAATAGATGTTTTCAAACGAAATCACTTGAAAAACAAGTTTGAAAATTAAATCGTCACGTTTTCGAAATGCTGATCACAAAAATAAAAAATGTAGTGTACGACATTGGAGTAATCAAATTTCACCTATGCCAGGTACCAAAACGCCTGGGCAGTCTGCAGCCAACTCATAGCGCCCCAACCAAGCATATTAGCAATCCAAAAAACAATTCCTACCGATATTATTTGAAAACTTAAGTAGATCCGTTTGATTTTCCGTGAACTTTCTAGCATAGGAAGACGGTCCAATGCAAACCGCCACCCACAACCAATTGGATCAATGGCGGAGAAGACTTTACCTTAAATTAGAAATAAAGCTATTCATATGTAATGGTAGAAGACAAGTTGTTGACTAGTTAGCCGTGCGTAAAATGTGCAAAAAATAGAATATAAAACAGTTATATAGCTAAGCTGAAAACTAAAGTATACCTGCATACCTAAACGTATGGACCTAAAATTAAGTAAAAAAGCAATAGTACCGGGACTTGAAAAACGGTCACGGACCTGAATCGTGTCCGGAGAATTGAGAGATTCAGGACTGTCGATACGGTACCACCCCCTCCCAAAACGGGAGAAAACCCAGCAGACCAAGACGGGGGTAGGGGCTGCTCTACAAACATGATCGAATCATATTCTGTCTGAGACGGACATAATCGTTTTAGAAGAAAAGCCATATCTTGAATCTGAGACGAGATAGCAATACAATATTCTTCCATCAAATCGTACGTTTCTTTACGAATGGCTTGCAACGTCATGAAATTATGGACAACTTTTGAAAAAACATTGTAAAGCTGAGCTTCTGTCATAGTCAAATCCAAGTGTTGGGCATTTAACGAATTTACTGAATCAGTGACTGAGAGGGGTCATCTCCCCCCGAGGCGCCACCACCTGGCCGGGGACAAACCATACCGACCTGAAAATGTCCCAAAATTTGATTTGCCTGTTCTGCCGTAACTCCACGGGCTGCTGGAGACGCCCTCCCCGCAGGTAGAGGCGCAGTGTGACCTGCAGCCCCAGAATTTGAAGCACGTACAAAAGTTTGATTTATATCCGGAATATTAGCACTAGCTAGAGTACGCTGATATGGGGCCGGAAAGCTAGTCAACGGCTCCGGATTAGTGTTTGAGGCTTCCGGGATAATGAACTGGTTGGTGGGATAATGAACCGAAGGTGGGACCAGAGGATAATTTACTGGGGGATAATAGTCACACTGCTGAAGATACGAAGGTTGTCCCCGATATTGGATTGAGTACGTATACTGTCCCACATGATCTACCCTCTCCGGAGGAGTACGATTTTTGTAGTCAGGAGGTGCCTTAGACGGCTACCTGTCCCTGCATTTGTCCGGAGAGTGCCCCATACGTTTGCAGAATTTGCTGGGAGTGGCAAACTTTTTCCGTTTTTCTTCCTCCCACTGCGTAAGAGCCTCTTTTAGATGAGATTCGAACCAATCTTTGATTTCACGAAAACACAGACGAGAGGCAGCAACTTCCAAGTTTGAGCTAGCAGAATTTTCGTATGGTTTTGGAGGCAGTGGTTTTTCCTCCGAACCCGCCTCCTCGACATAATAAACCGGTAAATCGCATGAAAGAGTATCCCCCTCCGGAGCACGGGCCTCCCGGAACTCCAACCGGTCAATCACCCTCCGGAAATCCTGCATGGCAGGACGCTCATGTAAAAACAGCGGGGCCAGTGCCGTAGCAAATTTATCCTGGATTCCCGCAAAAAGTTGTTGGACGCATTCCTGTTCGCGCTCCTCCTGCGAATCCCATAGGTCGAGAGCCATAGCCTGGAGTTCCGAAATATAGTGGCGCACAGATTCTTTGTGCGCTGCTTCCGGTGAGCAAACGCCGAAAGCTGCTCACGCAACGAAAGCTGCGGCTTCGGAAACTGTGTTTTGATCAGTTCCAGAAAGCCTTGGTAAGACTCGACGACCGAGGGTCCGCATCGGGAGGCGAAAATTTGTGCTTTTCCTGCTAATTTATTCCATAGTAGGAGCCCCCACTGGGTCTCCGGGACAGAGTGGATAGCCACCGCTGACTCAACTGAGGCAACCAGTCCTCAAAAAACGCATATTTAGGGTCGCAGCGGGGACATCCCTCAAAACCTCTAAATAATAGCGAAACAGAGTCGTGTCATGTGTAAAAACTGAAATATCCGTAGCTTCCATGGTTTCAGGAGTCGGATGTCGAGATGCCTTGGAGGCCTTAGATTTTGTGCGTACATGGTTATTCGAATAAGAATTTGGGACAAAAACTGGAGGAGGAGGTTGGGACCCTGGGGGAGGGGGTGGAGGAGCTGATGGCTGCTGCACGTAGATTTGTTGTGGCCGAAAATGAGGGCCCGGGGGAGGGACTGCCGCCAAACCTGCTGCACCGGGGGTGGGCCTCCCTGAGGGCGACCGTTCCCGGTGGGAGCCGACACAACATCCTTGGCCTCCCTGAGGGCGACCGCAGATGAGTGGGACTCAAAGTCGTGCGCAACCTCTACCGGACTAAGAAGACGATTTTGAGCCACAGCCTTTGAGCTGCAAGTCAGCTGCATGAGCGTGAGAAGCCACCATCTCCTCCATATAGTACGGGTTCAGCGGAGTTTGATAGGCGGCTGGGGTGATCGTGGCAGACTGGGGTCCTATGCACTGAAATATGGGACGGTGCGGTGCCCCAACTTGGGACCGAATTTCCATACTGATCTCGAGGTAACGTGTTCCCGCCCAAATCCGTGGAACGGGGAAGACCATAAGTTAAATCGTCCCGCCGTGAATTTTGAACCGGGTTTGCGGCAACCGTCTGAACCGGAGCCCCAGACTGCAACGGCTGGGAATAGAAATTTTGGCAAGAAATTATAGGGACATGGGGGTGGGGACCCCCAGAAGTTGCCTGCTCCCCTAGACGTAAAACCGAGTCAGATGAGAAGGAATCGGACCCCTCCCCACTCGACGAACCAGATCCGTGTTTTACAGCGAATTATAAACTGATCCCCCGTCCAGTTCTGCTGTACCAACAAAATTTTGAGTATAGGTAAAATTTGAGGGAGGAGGTGCCGCACCCCCGGCTTGGCTAAGCTGAAACTCTTCTGCACCGGGGACAAACTGATGCGGGTAAGCAGAACTAGAATTTTGTGGGTAAGAAAAATTTGGGGGAGAAGGGGCTTCACCCCCGGCTTGGCTGAGCTGAAGCTCTACCGCACCGGAGACAGACTGAGGGGGGTAAACAGCACCAGAATTTTGGGGAAAGTGCCCCCAGCAAAGACATAATTTGACTGAATTTCACCAAGGCTTGGAGGAAACAATTGAGACCGAGAACCACACTCTGATTGACTAGACTGACACCCTGTCGCCCGGGGAGGGGCATCCCCACCCCCCGACATAGCCTCCCGAACCACAGCCTTACTACAAGCAACATCAAAGCAAGACGGAATAAAACTGTCAAAACTGCTTCTAAAATTTGAGCCTTCGAAGGGCTGAACTGTTAAAATATCACCCCCGGAGGTGCTGAATTTACTGCCCCCAGCGCGGCCACCGCCCCCGGAGACTGCACCGCGAACTGAGAGACGCCCTGGGAAGGCCCCGAAATCGGTCCCCCAAGCAAACGCACAGTAGTTTCACCCAAAATCTCCGCATTTTTCGGGTCCCGAGTAGGGGGGGAGGTGATATTTTGACGGGAAACTGACGAAACGCCCGGACCGTCGGGAACCGTTGGTGTTCCCCAAGCATGCTGCAGCGCTCCCGGAACATTGGAACATTTTGGAGAGGAGGGTCCCCACCGCCGGCTTGGCTAAGCTGTAACTCTGCCGCACCGAAGAGAGATTGAAGGGGGAAGGAACAACCAATTGGCGGGTGGGGGTGGGGGACATCCAGAAGGGGGGAGTGGGATTTTGATAATTTTGGGGGAGAACACTTCCCCCCGACCTACGACCCCTCGGCAAAAAAATCAAGAAATTTCGACTCAAAAAGCTCTCCGGATGTTCTGATGCCTGACTGGAGGGTAATTCATTAAATAATTTAACAGTGTTATCACAAAACTTTTTTAAATGCCCGGGTAACCGGACGAAAGGAATCTGACATGTTACCCACTTGAGAACGGTCGCCAGTTTGTAGAGATTTCGACTAAGTAAATCTCTGGACAAACAAATTTAATCACAGAAATAAACCTGTAGAAGGTACGCTCTTAAAGCGTGACTCCCGACAAGCGAATTTCTGGAAGTTTAGAAAATTGCAAAGGTTCTCTGAGTGTGCGCATGCCAAGACACCTAACGTCAGATTACCCTAGCCTACAGCAGGAAAAAGACAACTTCACTAAAAATACGATTTTACTAAACAAAAATACGAGTTTACTTTGAATTCCAAATTATATCCAGGCAATATAGAAAATAACAATTTAACCGTAAATTTCTAGATCAAGACAAAGAGGCACCAGAACAGGTTTTGAATATAACAAACCAAACTTAGCAAACCCGACAATATACTTTCCCCCGCCTAGACAAAAGAAAGGAAAGTAGGCGTCCAAAATCTTGAGGTTAATGGGGCGTGAACACAATCAAAAGGAGCCGCCGCCCACCTTGACAAGAGTACAACGCCAACTGAAGTGCGCGCCCAATTTTGAATCAAAAATGAGAATAAGCTAGTCCGGCCTTGGACCGTACACAGAAGTAACAAGTTAGTTTGAACGTTCATGAATTTAGCATTACATTTTGAATGATTTTAAATTAGAAACATTGAAAATTAATTAAAATTATTCACAAGCCTATGCCAGTCGATCATTAGTAGGTGCAGAACGAAAATATGGATCTATGAACTAGACGGTTTAGCGTTAGTCTGGTCGTGTAAACATTTTCAACATTACCTTAGGCACAGACAATTCACCCTATATACTGATAATGAAGCTCGCAAGTACATTTTTACATGTCCGAAAAGGCAAGGCAACAGTAAATTTGCAAAACGGTACATAGCTTTGCAGGAATATAAGTTTACAGCACTACATCGTAGGAGTAGATAACCCAGTAGCAGAAGCTCTGTCACGTTATCCCAGGTGGAGTGCTACCCTTCAGGATAACAGTTTGCCGACGGATTCGTGCAATGTTAAACAAGTACGTAGGGAAAATAAATCAGATAACGAACAAGAGTTTGATGTAACTGAAGATATGTATCCACCGGTCTTTATGATCGAAAAGTTTCCGGATGAAACGTGGAGTCAAGCTTTCCGGATGAAAATCACGAGTTTCGTCCCTTACGGTATTGGTTTCCTTTCGGGTATTTTTGACTCATACGGCTTTAATCCTTTACGTAAATGGCTAAAACTTACGAAATAACCTATTTCCGAGCTCTTTAACATTCTGGGACCAGTCCCTTATTTTTGGGCTAAAAGATAAAAAAGTTTTGGTTTTTGGCCTTAGGCTCCTATGGCTGCTATGGCTGGAAAGAGGACACGAAAATGAACATTTTTGCTCTTACAACTTTTGAGCTGTCTCCAGTGGTTACGTCGGTATAAGCAAAAAACTGTTTTTAGGGTCAAAAAATGATCATTTTTGAGGAAATCAGTTTTTTCAAAATTACTGCCACATGTTAAGGACAAAGTTGGCTTATTTATACTCAATCGATGCAGCGTCCAAATGCCCATTTTATGAATGCCTAGTAGCGGAAATTTATTGCTTTCAGCAAGAGACTTGGCCGAAAAACCATTTTGGCAAAACTGCGACTATTTTGTTTCGAACATCAATTTCTCAAAAACAAACCGACAGATTCCGGAGATTTTCGGCAAAATCGAAATTCGTACTTCTGCGGAGGGACGTTTTTCTTGGTTAGGACTAAAACGTATCGAGTAGCAAGAAATCTCAATGCGAAGTAGCGAAATTTCGTGTTTCCGTGCATTTAGCCGATTTTCTCGACCGTTAAGACCTCCGGACCTAAATCCAAAAGAACGTCCCTCGGACCATATGTCCTTCATATAATGACATAAAAGGAACTTTTGGCCGATTCTTCAGTTCTGAGAACTCGATGTTCAAAAATTTTTGGTCTATATTCTTCATGTTACATGTCAGTATGTCAAAAAATTTCTGGTATTTTTTGCTACTTTTGCCAGTTTCGTAAGCTCGTGTGAATGTACAGAGTATAAGCTTTAAAACGATGTATAAAGCTCTTTCCAACTCCCAAAATTGCGAAAGTTATAGCGGTTCAAAAAATTACTAAAAAAGCACTACACAAAAGGAAACCAGCACCTTAAAGGACTATATGGCAACTGGACGATTAACTACTGACGAAAATGTTTGGCGTTTAATTCAATTTGAATATGACTTCGATTTGGAAAATGAAATTTTGTATAGACATCAGGTAGATAGTCATGGAAGACAAAGGCATGCATTACCTAGACTATGTGTATCTATGAAGTTTAGGGATTATATCCTAAATCAATACCATTGTGCAATGGGCACAGGAGACTAAAATAGCTACGTAGTATTATTGGCCTACAATGTCTAGGGATGTTAGGAAATACGTACGGAATTGTATAGTTTGTGCTAAGTTAACTATAGTAACTAATCGTATCCACCAGTAGCTAAGCCATTTGAACATGTGTATCTAGATGTTTGTCATTTACCTACAAGCAAAAGGCAAAAGGTTTGTATTTTAGATTTGATAGATCAATTAACCCGCTGGGCGGAAGCATGGCCTTTACGTAATGAGAAGTCTGAAACGATGATACGTACGGTGTTATATGAATTTGTTTTGAGGTATGGAGTACCTGCGGAAGTGGTAACTGAACAAGGACTCAATTTTCAGTCAGAAGTTACTACGACATTTTTTAAGCTACTAGGAACAAAGAAGTTACGATCAATGGCTTATCATCCACAGTGTAATGGTATGGTGGAACGTGTTAATGGAAGTATACGTGAAATAGTTAAGAAGCACGTACATATCTCGCAGAAAGACTGGGACGTTAAACTTGCATTTGCTATGCACGTGTATCGTACTTCTTTTCATTCTACAATACAGGATACAACTTAATTCCTACTTTTTGGTCGAGATTGTCAAGTACCGGAGGATTTGTTACTTGAGAAGTTGGAAAGGCCAGTAAAGTCGTTGAATTCATATAAGGTCTCGACAATGCGTGAATTGACCCATAATTGGTAGCTTACAGCACGTATTATTAGGGATATTAAGACAGATTTAGTTACGCAGCGGTACGATAAGAAGGTACGTATAAAGAATTTTGATGTAGGACAGTTAGTGATACGAAATATTTCTCAAGTTCCAGTACCTAGTGGACAAATGACAAAGTTAGCTCCAGAATATGATGGCCCATATAGGATAATGCAAAAGTTATCAGATCCAAATGTGTGGTTACGATGTTTGCAAACGGGTAAATTGAGCAACCCAATTCATGTAAATCGATTCAAGACGTTACCTGATGTACATCCACAGTTTACTGAAGATACAGTAGTACAAGTTGAAGGTTTTAATCAAAATACGCCTGAGTAAACGGCGTCAGATAATGGGGATAGTAAGGAACAAGAGGAAAATACTATCAAGGAAAGTTCGAAACAAGCCAATAACGAATTAGGCGAACAACATGGAGATACTGATTGGGTAGCAAGTCAAGAAACGGCGATATTGGTAACAGCATGTGAAGAAGATGCACCAGCACCAACTGCAGAAAAGGATACTTCACTTTTATAATCTGTTCAGCACCCATTTTGTACTCTCTCAAATTATGCTAGCACTATAACCCTCCAAACAAAGTCACTTCCTTTTCCTTTTTAACGGTTCTTTTCTAAGGTATTACAGAAAATTTTCTATAATAAATTTTTCCTTTAAACGATTTTAAGCTTATGTCTTTTTGAAATTTTGATTTACTTTTGTTCTACAGTTTTGCTTAGATTTATACATAATCTTCTAGATTCTGGATTTAAATTCTCGATTTTCCATTAAAACGATTAGGTTCCTTATTGTTCCACCTTTTTACAAAAAAGCACCTTTTCTACTAATTCTTTTTTCTTTCTTCACGATTCCTTTTGTAAAAAAATTCTTTTTCCCGTTTACTCTTGTAAAGTTTCTGTTAAATTTTTCGAGTTTTTCCCAGTATGATTTTCGTTTTCAAAGTTGCATTATTTTTTGTGTATGTTTAGGTAAATTTAATTCGTGTTTCTCTCTTATTTCGTTCTCTCTTTTCCACGAGAATTAAATATTTTTCGAATTCTAAATTATGAAAAGATTTTCCAAAGAAGCGGCAGGTTCGTCTGATGAAACCCCGCCCCGTATCAGGCTCAGCGCAAAACTGTTGGAGCGAAACGCCAAAGAACCAGGAAGAAACAGCGACTACAAGAAGCTTTGGCATCAGCAACAGATTTTGATCCAAAGTTATTGCCGTTGGATTTCA
The DNA here is from genome assembly GCA_030248195.1 of Trissonchulus latispiculum. Lineage (NCBI taxonomy): Eukaryota > Metazoa > Nematoda > Enoplea > Enoplida > Ironidae > Trissonchulus > Trissonchulus latispiculum. Next base: position 19,282 of record JASAND010027011.1, read on the forward strand.
ACGAGTGGAAAACTGCGGATAAGTTTCAGCCTAAGTACGATGAGTACTTTCGTAAGTTGAACGCTATTGAGCCGGAAGAAGGTAACTATGAGTTGGCTAGTGCAACCCTTTATATCAGTAACAGCGATTTACAGCGGATTCGGGAATCGTGGGCTCAAATTGAACGGAATAAGGAGGGCTGTGATGAAAAACATTTTTACAAATTCATAAAGTGCTTTCAGTAAAGGAGTTTGCACCACCAAAAACGGATGTTGCAACGTCAGTGTGCTAATAACGCTTTCAGTGATTCTCAGGTATAAAATCTATTTGGACTTTAGAAGGTTTTTAGAAAAGTGTCCCTATCTTGCAAGAAATGACTGAGGGTCGTTATATCATTCTTGATCTAGAAGGCATCCGGTGTGAAGCTTTTGGTCAAGCCCCTGCAGCCACTATCGGAGCGATCCAATTGGCTGGACCTGTTGGACCTAACAATCCAACTCCCAAACACAAGATTGTCATATGGCTGAGCGCCATTATGGCCACTACTATGGATTTTAACGTACCGGTTAGGCTTTTGCGGAAATCATTAGACCCTGAAAACGGTGCGTTCTTTTTGGCAATTGGCGCTAATTCAGATGCCTTGCGTCTGAGTAGGTTCTTTGGTTTGCCAAATTTTGAAAGGGCTTGTGTTGAACACTCAGAACTGTGGCGAAATATGGATACTTTGATAAAGCGAGGCGTCCTCCCTTACCCACAGAATTGGGCGGAACATCCGAATCAGGACAAGGATGGTTGTATTGATTCGAAACTCAGCATGAAGGTTACAGCGGTGTATTGGGATTTGCCCAATCCCAAGGAAGCAGTTGCTAACGCTCCCTCTATTTGGGGATTGACCTTGTTTCCTCACAACTCCTTTACAGCCGATTCTAACACCGTACGGACAATTAGGCATGAATCCTTAGGGCGGTATGGACCTTTTGCGGATATGTATGGATTTTTGTATTATAATCATGGTACTAGTAAAGAGCGAGTTACTTGAATGAATCATGCGAGGCGTGGGCGAATTAAACGTGCGTGAGACATCAGTTACATCATTGGCTACCTCTAGCAAATAGCTGGAGCCCCTTTTTTAATTATTGTGAAATCGATCTTTGTTTTAGAGAAATTAGCTAATATGCAAGCGTAACCTGGATTTCGCCTACTTTTCCCAACTTTAGCAAGCAAGTACTTTAGCTGGAAAACAGCAATCGGAGCAACTAAAAAAGGGTTCCGGGCTATTTTAGTGTAGACCACATGTGCTAAGTGGCAACCGTGTAGGTGGCATAGTAAATTCCCCATTTTTGAAAAACATTGGTCATGTTTTCACAATAACTCATTTTTTTATGATAACAGCCCATAGGATGCCAATTTGAAGATGCTCATGCCCCCGATGATTGGCTTCAGTGAGACACTCAAATCGACACCTTTAGTTTAATTTTGCTGTTTGCATAGATTAAATAGTAATGCATTATTTGATTTCTGCAGAAATTACAACTTCTGGACCCCAAAATAAGAAAATTGGTTATATCTCACAATAGAGACATAACGCTAAATAGATAGAGCTAAATAAACAGAGCTAAAATGTAGAGCATAACGAGATCTTTCGAATGAATATAGTTATATTTGTGCAGCTGCTGTCAAACTTTCAAAAATTAGCAAAAACTGTCCTGAACGCAAATGTCGACGTTTTGAAACGGGATTGCGCGGAAGGTGTTAGAACACTATAATAAGTGTTTCTGAAAAGTTTTATCAAATTCATCTTGATTTGAGCCGCCAACCAACAATAAGTGCCCAAAAGGAATCCGAAATGTCTTGACTTTTATTTTTTCCGGCTGCAGCCGGCTACTATTATTCTCTGTGTAGTTATCCACTACAGCTTTATTTATCTTTGTCGGTGCAAATCCTATGACAAATTCTGTTGGCCGGAATCTATATTGTTATAAATGCAAAATTGTACCAGTATGAATGTTATAGAACGTTTCATCTACTAAAGAAATTGGAACAGTAGTATATATCAAAAACATGGAACATTCTGACAAATCTTATAAAAACCGTAATTCGCCAGTTTCATCTAATCTTAGTTCCTTATTTGCTTATTCTGTCACAGTAAGGTAGAAGAATCGGCGCAGCGTCAGCCTTGCAGTTGACAGGCACAACTTTGATGTTGATAAGAGGCTTGTGACTGGTTCCCATGTTTCCACTCACACAGATCTTATCATTGCAGTATTTGATGGTCTCAGAGTTATAGTAGTATTCGCCTCTAACAAACGGTCCACGTTTATAGTACATTTTGTCGAACCAAGACTTGGTGTGTTCATCATTTCCGATGATTCCAACTCCCATCCAATTGGAGTAAAAGTCAAAACTGAACGGAGCCGACCTAAATTAAATACAGCTAAAATTAAATAAAATGAAAGAAACTGAACATAATTCAAACCTCATAGGTGTCGTCTAAACTTTTACCTATGAACAATTAGAAAATGCTGCACCACAAGTATAGGTTGTTGCACAACATAGAGTGCACTCGCTGATTTACAGGCACGCTAAACGAAACTGCGATAGGTGGTGATGCACGAGCGAAGCGAGTGCATTATAAACCCGAGTGTTTCGTGAAAGCTTGCACCATGATTTTTGTGGTACGAGGGTGGAGCGAAGGCTAGAGTTGGAAGTGGGTTGCGGGTACCCGCGGGTCAGAGTGGGTCAAGAGTTATTTTGTTCACACCAATTTTACGCTAAATTTTAGGCTAGTTAATTTCACCAGAAAATTAACAATTTATGTTAAATTTTCAATTTTTCTAGAACAGTTGGTATTTCTTTACACATTTGTAGTATTGCTTTTATGATAAAATTATTTATTCTGTTCTGTTTGAAATCTGTTGTGAATTCTGTTCTGTTTTGAATCCTCAACGCCCTGCCATAGTCATTGGCATAAATATTTTATTACCACGCAAAGCCTTTAATGCTTCTTCATTGATTGACAAACTGTTTGTGAGAAAACAATGTTTACATCCTGCAAATCTATCTTCCCGTAAAGAGCGTGAAGAGCTGCTTCCAGAAACAACAATAAGTCAGCTAGAAATTTCGACATAGCTTTACGAGTTCAGATGATCATTCGTAATTTTATTGGTACTAATAAAGTGTATGACATAAACCGCTAAACGGTAGTTTGCTGTCATATCTAGGGTTGTGCCACATTGAAATTTCTCGGGCCGGGCTCGGGCTCGGGCCGGACTGATTTCTCGGTTCGGGCTCGGTTCGCCCGAAGCCCGAGGCCCGAGTCAAGGCCCGAGCCGATTCACGGCCCGAACAGCCCGATCAGCCCGAACGGCCCGAACCGAACCACGGCCCAAACGACCCGAGCAGCCCGAATTGCTTCAGAACTTGGAAAATGTACTCACCTCATAGGTTAATTATTAAAATAAGTTAAAAACATTTGAAAAATAAAAGAAGCTATTTTAAGTATGTACAAATATTTACATGTTCAGAAATATGAATATATATATATGTAACAAAGAGGATGAAATCCAGGGGTCCGAAATTCCTTGCTACACAGAGGCAGACAGCGAGAAGATGCGAAATCCAGGGGTCCGAAATTCCTTGCTACACAGAGGCAGACAGCGAGAAGATGCTGGGATCAACTCTTAGGTCTAAGGATCAAGCTAGCCTAGTGTGGGTCTAACCTAATCCAGACGGTCCGCCTGTAGGGTACGTGAGTTCACTAGTGCCTCAAGGCCAGTACTTATCAAGGGAACAGTTGCGATGCTTAACTGCTACCCACGGATCGGTACCAGGGGTCACTGCACAACAGAAGAGAACCTTAAAGTCAGAACAACTATCACACTCGAACACGCAAGACCAGGGCTCCGTATGAGGGCTTCCTTCGGGCTCGCTATCAACAGTCCAAGCTTCAATCTCAGCACGATTCCACGGCTGAGAACAGTTGCAATAGAAGGTTACCTCCGAATGCTCAGGCTCAACTAGAGAACTACCCTCGTGAACTAGGAAAAGTATGCTAAAACTGTACTGATTGTGACACTCAGGACACTGATGAAACGGCAAATTCAGTTGGTTCTCAGGCTCACTAATATCGCTAAGATTTCCTTCGTCGTCAGCGTCTCCGTAGACAAACTCAATGGGCTCCAGACTGATCTATTTTCCAGATATCGTCGACTCAGCGGTTTCCTATCCAATCTAATACCAGCTACAATGACTTGAGTTCTGATCCTAATCAACTATTTACTATGTCAAGTTACCTCAATATTAAACAGCACAACAAACAAACAAGATCAAGCACACTACAAGATCTGTTGCAAAAACTGATACCAGAGGAATCCGTTCACCGCCTAACAACTAAACCCGAGTCTATGATCAGTCACGGGTCCCTACTATTGAGTTCTGTGTGTGTGATAGAAGGCCAGTGAACCACAGTCAGAATGTCAAGAGTTAAGTCTAAGTATGTGTGAGGCTCAGCGCTACCTTTTCACGTCCCTAAGACATCATACGCATAAATCAGACAGAGGGAACCTCTGAAATTAAGGCACAAGTCACCCCTGAAAGAAAGAAAAGAAAAGAAGTTAGCAATTAATATTAACAAATATGTAATATTAGGTCTTAAGTCTTAGATTAGGTAAAGTTTCATCTAGCTTAGGTACAGCTATTTTATCTTGGGCTTCCAGGCCCCCTGTCCGTATTACGATTTCTTCTCCTTCCTTCTTCTCTAGTTTTCTGCCCGCCTGTCGGTCTGCCTTTGGATTCAGCAATACGTAACTGAACGAAGTACA
>JASAND010027012.1:0-41074 GCA_030248195.1 Trissonchulus latispiculum
ATCGACAGTCCGGCCCGCCATCAGTTTTTGAAAGATTTAACTATAAAATAGTAATTCATATTTTAGCTTAAAATATCTTGTGTTTCCGTAATATGTTTCGTTCAAACTAACACTGATTTCCCGCAGTAACGTTAGCATTTTATTTTCATAAATAATACATGTATTTATCGTCACATCATTAATGTCAAATCCCCAATTCTCCTAAGTAATTTTAGCGTTTACAATATTAGAATATGAAACTTTAGAATAGGGCAATATATATATATGGTATTAGTAACAGTGTAAGTATTTAATTTTGGTTTAGGTTGAGAAAACGATGCATTTACTTAGAAAAACGCAGTTTTAAAAATCAAAGTTTTGAGTCTGTGGAGCAAAGATTTACTACTTCTTTAGAAATGAAAGTTTACTCCTTCTGCACAATTGCATCTTTCTAAAGTCCTCTACTAGTTTAATTCTCAACTAATTCTTATAAAATGCGCACTTCACAAAATTTCATCTGGCAAAAGTACAATATTTAAATGTTGCCACTGTAACCTTTCAGGAAATTTTCAGTTTTTTTGTTTTTCTAGCGTTCCAGTCTTATATACAAAGTGTCAACATGAGGCAGTATCTTTTTGCTTTCATTTGTAGAACGATAAAAATTATTTTGTCCTTAAAGCTGCGTTTAAAAACCAATAAAACTCGAAAAATCAGTTTTTAGAAAACACACTTTTCCTAGAAAAAGCACTGAAAACCAGAGATTCTGTTTTTAATAACCAAGCTAAGAAAATTATTTACGTAATTTTGCATTTTGGAACAAATGAAAAAATTTCATGGCCCGGGCGGGCCGAAAATTTTGACGGGCCGGGCCGGGCCGGGCCGAAGCATCTGACGGGCCGGGCCGGGCCGGGCCGAAGCAGTTGACGGGCCGGGCCGGGCGGGTCGAGAAAGATTTTTCACGGGCCGGGCCGGGCCGGGCTGCAAAAATTTGGCCCTTGCAGGCCTCTACACTAGACTAGCACAAGCACAAACTAACAGCTGTGTTTCTTCAAAGTTGGCTATCAAGGTTTTGTCAGTCAACTGTCACAGAATACGAGTTGTTGTCATTATTACCATTGATATTTGATGTATACATTTAAATGAAAGAAAATGAAAAGAAAATTTTTCGAGAAATAAATGAAAGATAAGTTAACCGAAATTTAATGTTCGCTGTAATTCTTCCTATTATGTTTTCTTTTTTTCTTAAAATTAAATGATATTCACCATTGCGATATTGTTTCAATTTGTGAAAATTGAACACTTCCGGTAATTATTAAGTATTTGTTTTACAATTATTCGATGCTCTTATTCATAATACTTAATAGTTTGCGGCGGCATCAAAACTATGCCGTGCAAACATCGACGAATGTATCAAGCACAGCTTTTATTCTACATAATTTGCCTAAAGTCTCAACTAACGGTAGCTAGAATCTGGTTTCCTTCCCGGGCTTTTAGTGCCCATTTCATCTAAAACACTATCCTCATTTTTCATGCAACATCAGAGCGACGCCATCTTAAGAAACGGCACCAATAATACAGTCACATCATGTTCTAAGGATCCAATATCCAATTCAATAAGAAAGGTTTCTGGCGGCCATACAGCATCCTGTTTGCGAACAATACTCTGAAACAGAATAAAACAGCAACAGCGTAGAGTTTGCTTCAGGGGATCATCTGTGACAGCTCTGCTTTCAACTTTATTTTCTTTCAGCTTAGAGGACAAGACTTGGAAATTTGACTTTCCAGATGTTTGACCCTGCAGTTCCAAAGCAACTCAATTCCAAACCACTTGACCCCAAAAAGACAACTGACCAAAACGTTTCTGACAAAACAAAACTGTGCAGAAGCTATAAGCAAATAACTTAGTACCATGTATTCTAAAATCAAAACTTCATTTGACACTCAATCATAACTCAGTTCGAAATATTCAACACAATGAGAGCTTTGGATTGCTATACAATTTGCCGCATTACAAAAATTCGAAAGCTTTTATTGTTTCAATCTGTGGTTGTCACACCCAGATGCTTGGCCACAGCTTCCATCTGTGTGTACTTTGCTGCAACAATTGTGCCCAAAATTTACCTTAAACTCATCATCAATGTGCGCAAATATATATTATAATATTTTATAATATATTTATATAATATTTTAATTTTTAATTTTAATATTATAATATTTTATAATATTTTATAATAATATTTTATAATATAATTATAACATTTTGTGGATCTCTGTTGACATGGATTTACAACACGAGTATTCAAAATTTTGTTAAAAATCCATAGTTCAGCGCCAGAGAAATCTCGAAATCCGGCAAAGCTAATGAAGATCTGCTGGTATCATTTCGAATGGACTTGTCATAAGAATTACAAGAAGATAGCAATTGAACATTTTAATCAGGTAAGAATGAAACGTTTTAATTAGGCCTTCCCTCATGTGTGTGAATCTCGGTTCACATAGAAAATTTTCTCTGTCTCGAATTCAGGGCGCACAAAAGTTTAGTGTTAGTGGAACTATTAGAGTGAGAGTTGGTTTTCTCTGCGTCACTGCCTGACATTAATGCCTCACTAATTTTTTGGGGTGAAGTTTGTTTCAAGTTTAGATTTTATCATTGCCAATTGATCGGTTGGTTTGGTTTTTTTTCTAGTATTATATTCAATGTGTTTCAACATCCATTATGTGCGTGATTTTGTAATCTGAATGCTTTGGATGTTATATTTTTGTGAAGTAAACTCGTCACACTTAAAATAGATTGCCGTTTCCTTTCAATCGTTAGTTAGGGGAAGGTTCGTTAAGTCTCAGACTTGCGCAAGCTTTAGAACAATTTCTTCTAATCTGAAGAAATCTTCCATTTGTTTTGAGATTGTTTGCATTCTTGAGATTCTCTACACTAATGTTACACATGCAGGCCTTTAGTACGTTGAGCTTAGATTAGTCGAAAACCCTAAGAGATGCTGTTTAAATTTTATAAACTTTTTAAATATACCATGTAGTCTACAAAATATGCCAAATGACCAGACGCTTGGCTCTAAGGCTGTCCGGGAATAAGCAACGGGTCTCTGAAGCAATGATGGGTGTGTTCAAGGGGTCACCTTTACCTTATTTACCTGCCGGAGTTTTACACAGACGTATTCTGTATTTTATTGACCATTTGACAAAAACAAAAATTGATTTTTGTACCTTTGTCAAAAATGAAATCACAAGAGTTTGTTATCTTTCCGATCTTAGTTGGCAAATTCGTAAAGTGTTTTACTCCTCAAAACCTTGATATTTGATTTTTGAATTTTGCTTTTGTTAAGATCAAATGCAAAATCAACAAATATTCATTTTTTCGATTTATATTTTTAATTTTTTTGAAAAATCAAATGAACGCGGGGTACACTGGCAGTTAGCCTTCAGTCATCAGCTTACATAGCTGCAATGTAAATGTATTACAAATAAGTATTGCACCGAGCTTGCGCTTTGAAATTATGCATTTAACGTCATTATTTGAATCCAACAAATTCTAACTGTCGGGTTCCCCCTTACTGTTACTATAACAATTTCTCCAATGTTAGGACGCCAATTATTGTGAAGGAACGTATTACTCTTGTTACTACATAAGGAAAACCCATTTCGTGGCTAACTGCAGAGGGAAATATTGTAAGGGAAGTAGTCATAGGAAAGATTGATAAGCCTGCAATGGGAGTTCAGCTGATGGTCCCGTGGTGTAGTGGTTAGCATGTCTGACAAAAATTGCGTGTGGCCTAACAGCAAGAAGGTCTCTAGCTCGAATTAGCTTATTTCTCACTACCTTCGACCGATGGGGTCAGTGACCCCCATACTACAATTTCAAAAACCACATGAAAGTCCTGGAGACTACCTTTTGCATACGCAGTGGAGGATTTTAAGAAAAAATTAAATACCAAATGTGGTATTATAGCACGGCTATGTCTTGCAGTATAATGGAGCAAAGTTAAAAATCGAAACTTGCATGACATGGCCAGATCAGAAAGTTGGACCTATAAATTAAATTTTAAAACCAATTAAAATAGGTCAGCGTTTATCTCGACAAGCCAGCTCAATTTCATGGTAAGATTTTGTGGCAACACTTAGCTAGAGTAAATCTATGTATTCTTAGACCGAGGGTTCAGTCAGGTCACCACTTTTAAAGGATCTCATTGGAGCCTAAGTGGTCGATTGGGGGGATAAGTGAGGTCACTCCCTTGCTCAGCTTAGTCTTTCTTTCTTGGCTTAGGGTTTCTTCAAAATAATTAAAAGTTTCTTTATCATAGCGACCCAAGTTGTCCAAATACGACATTTTTGATTATTGGCTTTTTTGCACGGATTGGAAATGCAATGGCTTCTTAACTCTAAGTAATGAATGAGTAATAAGTGTTCAAAGTTGATGTCTCCAAGAGGAATCACCACCTTAAGCAACCATAAGAGGTAGACCAAAGGTAATATAAATGCAACAATGTTCATTTTGGTGCCTCTTTCCAGCAAGAACAATCGATTGGGTGTCTCGTGTTGCATCCCAAATATCCCAAAACTAAAAGGTCGTCTTGTATTGGAATTGGCTTGAAGTCAGGATCCAAACTAACACTTACACTAACACTACACTAACACAATCTCCCAACGGCTAGATAGATAAGGGAAGCCATGACGGCGAACAAGTTAACACCTAAGAAATACAGAACATTTTCTTCTAAATCTTACATTAAAGGTTGAGTAATAGCTGAGCTGACATGGTTGAGCTTGCCTGCTGTATAATTTAGAGCTAAATATATTAAATCATGATGTTTTGCTTACTTTCAATAGCATTCAAAATATTGGTGTCATTGACATTGACTGATTTCGAAGTTTATAGGGTATGGTAATGTATAGCGTTGGGAATTGTGGGATGGACCTACTGGAACTTCCTCATTTTGTTGAAAATTCTAGGTAGAATGGATAGTCTAAGTGACTTAAAATCGGTAAATCACTGTTAATTTTCAACCATACAACGTCTAATTGACTTTCATAACAAATGGTAACAGGCAATATAAAGCGCAATGCATAGTTATTGCACCAAACTTGCATCTTGAAATTATTCATTGTTTCGTTTTCATTAATCTTTTTCCTATCGTTCCTGAAAGCTGTGCTTTTCCCCCGTTTGCTTCTAAACTATCTTTCGAGCGCTATGTCGACAATTGTGACAAACGTCACTCTTGCTCCTGAATCCAGGAAAATACATTGCTTGCTAGCTGTGGATGAAATATAATTTATTCTAAATGATATATTGTAGGGTCCCTGGATATTATACGAAAGTCATAACTAAGAATGGCTAAAGCTGATTAAGGTTCACTTTCGATTGTTATGTCTACTGTTCTCATTAACTGCCTCAAAATACGACTACTCTTGCCTTGAGATCCTGAGATTATCTACGCTATAAGTATTTCAAAGGTTGGTAGTAATTGGCTGAGTTGTTGAATTCGCACGCGCTCTACCAGTGCTGTTAACTAAAACTTATCCAGAGATTTTGCTGAGCTAATTAACCGAAGTTTTGCTAGCTTTAAGACATGTGGCCGCAATCATTTGACTCCATCTAACAGGAAGTGAACGCAATCTGATTGTTCCCGATCAGAGAGCGGGATTTATCTGTATCTGCTGGTAGTAACTGGCAATACTTAACATGAGACAGAACTTGAATAATTGTTGCATAGACTGTAAACTTTAAGTATAAGCCATCGTAGTAAAAATATAAATATTACTGCTATGAATAAATATCACTTCTTTTAGGAGAGTGGTGTTATTGCCTCGTCATATGTTTTGAAACATATTATCAGTGAAACTTTGACTTTCTCTTGGAAATAATGTCCTTAGCGGTAAGTTTGGTTTGTATGTGTGTATGTAATTCTCCAAAAAGATCCCTAAACATTTGCCTCAATGTGTCATTATGCTAAAAATTTGAAAATGACCAAAGATAGCATGATGGGCTGATAAAGTCTACAATCGCACAGTCTTCTGTACATCATTGTAAGTCATACCGATCTGAGAAAAATGAAACTCAATGAAATGATATTGGATCACAAGGATCAGAAGGCCCTATCTGGAATTTATCTCAGTATATTGGAGCCAGGAAATCCTACATGACGTTGATGTGATAACTCAACACGACTGCTGTTCCAAGTTTTAAACTCCTACTTGTATTTGATGCTCACGCTAAGAAGTGCGAACTGCGAAACAAACATGTAATTTAGTTAAATTCAAGCTTTGAAACGAAACGTGCGTAGAAGCCAACTAAATTTTAATAAGGCTTGTGCATCAGAATTAGGTAATTTTTATGTTCTAAGGAATCTCCGCAGCCTTTGCGTGGTTGTATTTTGCCATGTACTCGAAAAAAGAAATGCATACATTCAAGTCAGCAGGACGAATGGAATAATATTTAACCTATCATGAAAACAAGCTGTTGCCGATTGGCTATCGAATGACAAGTATCTAAAACAAACAACTGAAGGAAGAAGAAACATGGGCATTTATTATAAATGCACATTGATGGTAAAAAGTAAAGTAAAAGTAAAAACTCGACTCAGTTGGAAACCTGTTAAATCTGCTTTGTTGAATGGACGGAAGATGTGCGGATAATACAGCAGTGCATAATGCCTGCATGACACATACTATGGTAGCTGACCTGCCGCAAATCAGACCCGTATTTCAAACAAATCCGCCTGGTATGCGCGTACACAAAACCCGCGCACGTAGTGCTTGTGTCTTCGAGCTTTAACGCACAAGTATATTAGATGAGTCCTATGTGCGTTGGGTGGGACTTGCAGAGGATGTATCACGCTTATCATACGTAGAGTATGCCTTATTGTTTTCTAATACCAACAACTTTCCAATATAAGTGGAGACAAGCTAGCCATCGATAACCCAAAAATACAATAAAGTACTTCGCACCGAAGGCTATTTCATTCAATCAGTACCTCAATAGAAAGCGCAATGAATATTTTTATTATTCTTATCGCTATATTGGCGCACTTTCCAGTGTCTATGTGGCACGATGTATAACAGCGTGTATGAGCTATACAGCTGGGCGATGCGGCGTAGACCGGGGGGGGGTGACCACGGTGTACATACTTTAGTCAGGATTTCACTTGTCAGAATGTCACTAGTCAGAATTTCATTTGTAAGAATGTCACTAGTCAGAATTTCATTTTGTCAGAATTTCACTTGTCAGAATTTCATTTGTCAAAATTTCATTTGTCAGAATTGCACTTGTCGAAATATGGCTATGTGTAAGAATCATACATGTGCTTGGGGAGTTTATGGACCTAGATCTGGACTCATCCCCCAGAGGGGCCCCTCACCCTCCAGAATCCGGATTTTCCGGTTTTTGGGCAAATCGGAAAAATCCGGTTTTCCGGCGGCCTCCGGCCGCCCGTTCACCTTCTCCCAGAAATTCCCCTCCTGCACATGTCTGGCAAGAATGCCACAATTCAGTATGTATATACTTCATTTCTCAGAATGCCATTATTTAGAATATCATTTAGAGCTCGGCTGAGGCTTAACGAATCTTTAGTGATTGACTCTAACCGTCTAAGCATTTTGCATTTTAGCTATCTATATTTTTGTTCTAAAAGGCATTCGACAATAAACTTTTACCCAATCGGGGATTAATAGCTATAGCTAGTGCTGAATGTGACTAGGCTGAAATGGTTGGAGACGACGTAGCGAATATACAAACAGGATTAAGATATGATTAACTGTTACGATGAAAACATTCCAATTGGAATTGCACTTGTGGATTAAATAATGTCATATCAATAGTCCATAATTTAGTCTTTTATATTATAGAAGAAGAGTAAGCCACTAGAGGGCTTCTCTTCTTGGCATTAAACGGTGGTCCTTTGTCGAAGAGAGCTACCCCCCACCAAACGGGGGAACATTCGCGTATTGTGGTCGGAGCACCGTTACGCAATGCCAAGAAGAGGAGCCCTCTAGTGGCTTACTCTTCTTCTTCTTGTATATAGTGCAATTATGCACTCTTGATGATATGCTAAATGCTAATAACTTACAATTGCTTTATTTTAATTTGTTGCTTTAAAAATTGACACTGGCCTTCTAATCTTACTTTGGTGATCTGTGACTTCGCATTTTCCAATTGCAATAAAAGCACAATTGTTAGGGGCTTTAAGTAACGTGCTGTGTTGTAAAGTCCAACAGTAGCATGAACTAGTTTAGTTCTATCAAGAGTACATAATAATAAGAGTATGCCACTAGGCAAGCTCTGTGTTATCAGAGCAAAAACTATGGTCTGCTCGCTAACGGCCCACCCCCCCCCCCCGCAAGTTAGACCCTTCACTTCAAAGAATTTTGAGCGCTATGTTTGTGTTCTAAAGCTCAAAGCAGGCACAAAATTGGCGCACGCACTGCTTGTGTTTTTGAGCTTAAGCACATAAACATACAGCGAGTGAGCGTACCCCCGTTTCGACTAGGTACTGATTTGCGGGGGGGGGGGTCACTAGGGTCTGATTTGCGGGGGGGGGGGCTGGACCGTTAGCGTGCAGAGCATAGTTTTTGCTCTGATAACATAGAGCTTGCCCAATGGCATACTCTTATTCTTATGTACTCTTGGTTCTATCCAGCCTGACATTTCAGAAATGTGAATTTCTGACATACGAAGTTCTGACTTCTGGCATGTTTCTGACTAATATAATTTTGACAAATGAAATTCTGACTAATGAAAGTCTGACTAGTGAAGTTCTGACAAATAAAATTCTGGCTTGTGAAATTCTGACAAATGAAATTCTGACTAACGACATTCTTACAAATGAAATTCTGACTAAAGAAAGTAGACGGTGGCCACCCCAGGTCCACATACGTACGGTACATGTATGATGCTTTTGGAAGAATTGACGCATAAAAATAATACCTACAAGATTTGGACGCAGAGCCAAAGTTAATTTATTTACGCATATGTTTCTAAACGTTAGATTCTTCAACTCCACACAGTTTTGACTTGTAAGAGACAATCGACAGTGTTATTTTTCCTTTCAAATAAAAGTGTGTGGCCTCAAATTACGCATCACAACATACAGCACTTTTTTGAGAAAAAAATGCACCTGATTTTCCACCCCCCGTCCGAGAAAAAGACAGCCCAGGTATGAGCATAAACATATGTACTTCAAATATATGTGTGTTTAGATTCATCCAACCAGTTTCTTTAAGTCTCCGTTTGCTGGACGTCGAAGACTGGGGACATTTATAACCTTGGCAGCAGCTGGTTTCTTCAGCAACTACGTTTTGCAGTCATTTCTTTCATATTACAGACATGCTGTTACAGTTGACTTAAGGGTATCTATAAGGAATAGGTGGGCTAAGACACCATGGGGGGAAGATTTGTCAATTTTCCTCCTCTTCTTCGCAAAAACGTTTTTTTGCAAATATCACAAAACAACTAAGTTTTCTTTACTTTTTTAAACGCACTTAAATCCTGTAAAAAATGAGAAATTGCAGGTAATCTAAACATGTGAGATTAAGTTCGACTAAATGGCAAGGGAAATGGCAAGTAGCAAGGGCAAGGCAAGGGAATACCACAGAATTGGAGGCGGAACTTCTATGAGCCGGTCTGGCATTCAGCTCGATGAAGAGGTTACTGTCAAAGGGACTGGATACTTTCAGGTCCGTGTATAAGAACTTCGCGTGGCAGAATGTTCCTGACGTCTTATTACGTTTGAGTCATTAGCCTAAAGCGGCCCTGTACAGTGACAACACAATGTTGCTAATAAAGGATAATGATGTTGAACCGCTTAATGTACTCGAGTCATGCATCCTGCCTGAATCCAATTGGAAATGGGCATCGCTGTATGTGGCCTAATGTGGGGAGCTTTGCATAATCAGCGCAAGTGATGTGGAACTCCAGGATTGTGTTTGGACAATTTACGCTACAGGGCCACTAACATTACGCTGTCTACCATTGTCTCACGGGAACTTAGACAGCAGCTCTTCAATAGTGGGGTGCTCACTATCCGGCCGGGCCCCCACAACACATGCATCGGCAGAAATGTAGACTAAGATCCAGTGCTCATATGGTAAATACTGCCTATTGTCCCAAACATCACGTGATGAACCATGATGATGTTGATGTTGAATGCATGGGTGGACTATGTGGTATTGTCTCAATATACTTTTACACACACAGACCCATGGTCGTGGACTCATACAATCTGCTCTGCAATTTAAGGCACAGAGTGTCACAGAGGGAAAGTGGGTCGTCTCAGATGTCTTCCAATTTAGAAAGGTATAGATACATATTTTTGGTTTTAGATTGAATACGACAATGTCTTCCCTGCTGTAACTGTATGCAATCTTAATCCTTTGTGGAAAATTGCGTTATTCGAAACAAACTTTGGTCATAAACTGGTGAGCTTTCTTTTGTTAACTGACGTTAAAGAGTTGCCGACAAGTCATTATGCAATTTTTGCTGGTGGAGTTGTACCAATTAAAACAGAATCGATGGCGAGGAAATTGGCAAATATTGATGTTAATATTTGATATTAAAACATTAATGTCTTCAATGCAATGGTTTTGTTATTGTACTAAAGTAGTGGTACGATGTTAGCTTAGAACTTATTAATGGTTGCGCAAGTAAGAATTTTTCAGATCGAATAATAAGTTTGTCATTTTGAAGGCGCTGTTTCACGACCAAATGAAAGATGTCGCAGTCCTACCAAACAATTCTACTACTACAACTACTACGACTGATTTAGGTACAGTAGGTAACCATATATACATACTACTGACAAAAACTCCACTCTCATGTATGCGCATGCATGTGCAGTAAGCGTGTGGATGTTCAGTCAGGCGAGTAGTCAATGTGATGTGTCTAAAACTACACAAGAACGTGTATGGTAAAAGCAATTTGGAAGGTATCGCATCACATGGCCGATTTTTGACTTGGCCAATTAAGGAATGATTGGTTGTTTTACATAACGCCTCTTGACCAAAGTAACTCGACAGAACATGAACTTAAAAATAGGTTTCCATAAAAACCTTGTTGTGTAAATTTGGACCTTGCTGTGTAAACTATGATCTTGCTAAATGCTTAACTTCTGTTTTCTTGTTACAGCATTAAAAATTCGTTATCTTCGACCGAAATGCTGTAATTTCTGTAAAGAGACCCATCTGTTCACTGTTTTACAAGCTATAAATTGTGACGTAGGGATTCTCTCTAGTAAAGTGGATAGGGCTTTACTGTTTAAATGATAGTTGTGCCAAATTGGTGGTGTTGTGAATTGGAGCAAAACAAGAACACAGGATATTGCTTCTTCGTTTTCGCCATGGTTTTTTGTGCAGCAGGTTGCAAACCAATATAAAATACAAGTTAACTAAAAACTCAAATGCATGCATATTAAAGATTTCTAGATTTCTAATTAAATAATAAACCTCTAACTGGAGATATGATGTAGGTCTGGCTGATCTAGCTTTCTTGCACCACAAACTTAATGTTCAGATGATGACGACTGTATTGATAAAAGTAGAAACTGTTGGAAACCTACCGTACCTTGTCGGTTGCTTAATGCTGCCTACATGGATGCCAGCTTAACTGCCTGTCCTTACAACCATAACGAAACTATTGACAAATGCATAAATTACGACAGAAGACCTGCACCTGTCTGTGAAAACAACCATACACTCTACTGCTTTTTGCCGTGCGGGTCTGAGACATTCTATCATAGTAAGCATGGCTGTCATTGTGACGCTTCATGTTTCGATAAAACTCTTTTACAGTCCACTTCTGTAGCAGATGTTAAGAGCAAGAAAAAAAGCTGGGCCAGCAGTAAGAAGGTTTGGGAACAGGTTCTAATGCTTGGTAGTATCTGCGTACAATGAACAATGTTATGTTATCGAGTTTCTATTTTTAGGCTGAGTATTTAAACGAGGTGACGATTTTAAGGTGAAGATATTTAAACGACATGAAGCAAACTATTAGTGCAAATGTCATAGAGTGTATCTAAGTAATAATAAGACACATAAAACTCGTGTTCGTGACACCGGTCAAAAACAGTTTTCTGGTAAAGCAGGAATCTTAGCCTACGTCCTTCATCCATCATTATGAAATTCTATATTTCAAGACATTTTCCACGTCTGCGCTTACACCTTGGCTAAAACCTGTTTAAATCTGATTGCATCACCCATTTTACATAATTTATTGAAGTATGTCATCTCAGTAAAACCTGTTACAGGTAGCATGTGTCCTCACGGATGGGAACGAGGAGACAGGGCATGTTACAAGCTATCCAGTAATATATCTTTGAAGTACGTAAAACTTCTGCGCAATTTGCATTACAATTAGATTCGCTATTTCAAATCAATTCAACTACTTAAAACCAATCTTGCTGACAGGCAGGGCTAGTTTGTCGATTTTTGTGATATCAATTTTATACGAATGAATAAGTATATACACGTGGAGTTAGAATGGTTCTGTGCTTGTCTTGCTGTCATTCCTTAGCATGTATTTGTCTCAGACTCAATTTACAAGTCTTGAACCTTGAGGCAAACGTCAAAACTGACATAATGTTTGCTTATGCGACCTGAAGTTTTTAGGTTGATTATTTATTTGCTTGTGTTTGAAGTGAGTGAAAAAAAGTGATAATTGATACACCATTCAAGGTATAAAAAGTATTATGCGGAAAGAAATTGAATATTGCACCATTTGGCTACAGGATACATATCAAAACGCAACTGAAATGATATCTGCTCAGAACGCTTCATAGTAAATAATTAAATAAGAAAGTTCTACAATGCATTATAATTCATTCTGTTTGCTTTTAGTAGCAGTAGATAAGTAATGTTTGTGTGTGTTGTTTAGCGCTTCGGAAGTAGACAATGTAGATAATGTATGCCCAAGCTTGCATCCAAAAGCAACGTTACCTACCTTTGTAGACTGGGAACAAGCAGAAGATTTTATTACCAACTTTGTGTGAGTGTTGCATAGTTTACTTCTTTAGACGGTGGTATGGTATCAGACTTTATGGTATGAGCACCGCGGAGTTAAGTGAACTGTAAAACTGGCATTCACAGTACAACACCTCAGTGGCCGATGTTGTGGCAATTAAAGGTTTTTCCGGAACGTACCAAAAATCGCGAAGTTATTTCAGAGAACTCAGTCAGTGACAACAACTGCTTATTACCAGAGCGTCAGCATACCAAGAATTTGTTACTGTCTGTGAGCATTGCCGCGTTACTGGTTATTAAGAAAACAAAGATCAAGATCCAAAAATTAAGAACATAATTACTGACTGTCTTAAATATTTGATTAAACAAACAAGTAAAGTATGAGATCGGTTGGATATAATTATAAGCAGATAGGTTAGGAATAAATATGATGGGGTAGATATAAATATAAGCAGATGGGGTAGATGTGAATACAAATAAAGAATGAGTACACATATTCCAAATTGTAAAAGAATTGTGATCGCAAGTTAATAACCAGATTTATATTTTCAGCAGAAGATCCTCCTTTTATGGTAAAGAAATGGTGGAATTACATGGTTATTCCACTGACGCACTTCTTTCTGGCAAATTCCTCAGCAATCGCTGGGTTGCTTCCATGAATGCTCACTGCTGGCTCAAGTAAAAGCAGTTATGAACCTTACCGCTCATAATAGACTTAAAAATCCCGTTTGCTGGAATTATTTTCAGGGAACGGAATACGCAGGAGGGTATTTTTTCCCGATTAGTTTAGTTTGCACAGCTTATTCTGTAGAGCCCAAGGAATAAATTTTGCAATGTATTGCGTCGGTCGTTTATTAGAAGGCTTCAAGTGACCTAGTGATTTAAAAAAAGAAGGAAAGTGTAATTGCTACAGATTGTGGTAGCAAGATTTGTCTCTGTGTAAGAGAATCGATGGTTTTTGAAGCAAGAAATGAACCTTTTAAAGCTCTCTGAATTTGATGTCAAACCAATCTGTGATGATGCTCATTCTCAAAGTAACATAAGGAAAGGACTAATATTGATGTAGTAATATAACCCGCACTAGCTACGACAATACTTGATTCTGTTTTATATATTTCATGTTGTGTTTGAAGACGACTGGTTTGTCTTTAACTAGAGGAAATAACGTCATCGCAAACCAAAATGATCCTCTATGTTAAGTCAATGAGTGGTAGCGCACAATAAGCACTAAGAAATCTCATCTTTCATAGTGCGTTTTTTACTAAAACAGCCTCAGTCAACTCAAGTTTCTATTATAACAAATGAACTGTAAATTGTGATTGGATTAAGTGAGACAAATTCAATTTAGCTTTGCTAAAATAACAATGACTCATTCATGAAGTTCATTTCATTTCATTCATTCATTCAGGAAGAGGATGTACCTGATGGTCGCGCGTCACACATTTTATTTGTATTTATTATTTGTCCTTTTGCTTCACTCTATAACATTGCTAAATTTGTTTTCCTAGATTTGAAGGTTTGTTAAAAATATATCCAACGGGTGAAGTAGATATGGCAGGACTGGACAATTATACTAACTTCATTGCTACCAACATCTATCACTCATATCCACCATTTCAAACATCGCGGGGTCTCTGGAAAGTTCGTCCGTCTGTGTGTCAAATTCAAGACACCATAGACCTCAGTTGCAGACAGAGTGGTACGGTTTTCAATACCCTGGAGCCAGCTACACAGACATCAGCAAACTAACAAACTATTTGCAATAGTGTACTAGTAATAGTTCTGCACATTTCTATTCAGCTATGTAAGTCTCTTGACTTAACGCATTGAAGACAACATTGCGACGATTTTATTCTTTATTGCAACAATTTTTGTGTAATTTGAAAGAGTGGAAAACTACTACAAACCTCTGGCGTTTTTAATTTCATAAACTTTTTATTTTTATCTTGGTGTCCAGCAATTTAGGTTCTCGTGAGAGACCTTTATTTTGATGCCTTCCCGGGTCCGCGGTGGACAAGAGGCGGAGAGGCGAGGATCAAGAATAGAAAGCATGTTCCAAAAGCAGTCCTGGCGTACGGTTACTGCAGTCACGCCCAGGGTAGCCACAGTCGTGCTATTTGGCGACTGAAACTGCCACCCCCCAAGATTAATAGTGACTAAGATGGCGGAAGTCTATTGAACCCACTCGAAATGGTTAAAAGGGTAAAAAACGGCTGTAAATGGTGCCGTGTTGATGGCCGAATAATCAGATAGAACAGTTGAAATACCTAAAAAAAGCAGAAAAATTAAAAAAGGTACAAAATTGTTCACTATCGGTCAATTCATTGCTGCTTGTGATTTTGATCTGACAGAAAGGCATTTTGAGCTGCCCTATTCAAGCTTTCATTTATGATTATCTGCTAACAACATTGCAAAAAACATCATTCTCAATGATGCTTTCCGATCAGCTTTGGTGTCAAAAGCACCTCATGTGCAAACCATAAAATTCCCCTGCTAAGTTAAAGTTTAATGATTCGTTTGCTCTAAGCAATGTGAACAACACTAAGTAGCATTAAAACAAGATTAGCCAACTTGGAGTAGGCGTTCCTGGCCAATTACCAGTCCTGCAACCTACCTACTCTATTGCTGAACATTGCACGAAATTCCCCTTATAAATTGTAGGTGTTTAGACAAAATTAACACATTAACGGAAACTTAGCGTGTCCTATTCGCTCTGGGCAGCTTGTCCAGCATGAGTATTTCTTTTAGAATGGCATAGTATCTTCACGATAATTGTTCCTTATTCTGCCTGAGTCTAATGTATCCGTAGTTTTCACTAGAATCCATATCGGATATACATTTGTCATGATTTTAAAAGAATCAATATCTAATTTACACAATGTCACACCATTCATAAGTACTCTTGACGATTTTCATTTAAACTTTACACGTTGTCTTAGTTTATTCAAAGTGAAACTGAAGTTCCAAATATTTTGTGCGTGTCAAGTTAGGGAGTAGCTTAATTCTGGTTAATTCAGCTTTTTAGACCTGGTGGGTAGGTGCCCAACATAAATTTATCCTAAAATGATAAATATTCAAAAACTTATCTAGTAATGAAGCAGCCACTCCATAGCGCGATAGATCAGATCAATTTCATTAACTTAATTAATGTTATAATTAACTAATAAACAAAACCAATACGAGAATACCACTGATAGATTTCGACAAATACTGCTGTGGTTATGCAATGTTGACGCCATTTGCATAGAATTCAACTCTCTGTTTACACAAACGGTAATCCTGAGCATTTAGATAGCAAAGAACAGCTAAACTATAACAGAGCGTCCAATACGCCTCATAACATTTTATGCCAAAATTTAATAGAGAATACGACGTTTAATGGCCACCATCAAAATGCACACTGAAAAGGGTTGCAAGATCTAATTTAAATTTGTTTACATATTCATCATGCAGATTCATCATCATCACATGAAAGCTTTTGCCTTTTGACAGAAAGTTTACTTGGAACCAGAAAGCACACGGCAAGGTGCTTAAGCGGAACGAAAAATAAGCTAGCCACTTTGAAGTTAGATTGAAGAAATACTGCACAATTAGCGTTAAAGCTTTTGTCTTGATTTTTACTCCTGCTGGGCAGGAATGCGTAAGATGGAAACTTATATCTTTAGTGCAGTGTGAGTCATTTCTCCATTTAGAAGCACTATCTTCAACACAGGGCTAATTTAGGTCAGATTATTTTGCATTCGGATTATGCAAATTAGGTTTTAGAACCTATTTAAGCAGAAAAACTGAGAGCCGTTCCGCAGTCTTCGGCTGTCAGCAATCTAAACGGTTGCAGATTTTTGAGCACCAGTGTAGCTTGGGAGCTACACATCGGTGCATTAGGGAATAAGATAAGGTACTAGCGCTGGGCAACACAAGTTCAGCCCAGCATGGCAAGCATGGCCTGCTCTCCTTGATGAGGGAAGTCAAGTGAAATTGTAAAGTAAACCTAGAGCTTCCAACAAAAACACTTTCGCAATTGAATAAGAAAAGGTCTACAAAGGAATACTGCCACTTTTGGGGGCTGCTATTTTATTCTTAGTTCAAAGTTTGACAGAAACCATGAATGCTGTATAAATGTGAAATCAAAAGTTTTGATGATAAAACGAAAGCTTGCTCTCGCTTGCGAAAGCAGAATGAATATGACGTACGTACATCGATGTCACACACAGTGACGATTTCGAACTCTTAATAGTATTAATATCTGTACTTTAGCTGATGATATACTGTTTGATTTCTGAAAAACCGGTCCGGATATCAGAGAATATCTTTACGGAATAAAGAATTCATTGTCAATCGACGAGACCGTGAAGAATGTTTTTGTTATGATTACGCAACTGCAGATATCCGATATATCGGCTTATTTAGATTCCCTCGTACGTGTTATCACAATTTAACGAAATGTACTGATATATATATATATATATATATATATATATATATATATATATAAAATATACATATTCATATATATATGTTAATGACCATTGCTCCATACGCATATAGGGCAACAGATTATGCCGCACATGCATATGCGGAAAGAGATTTTGCCCTACACGCATATGAAGCAAGTTTTTTTGCCTCATAAGCATATGGGCCAACTTCTTTGCCCCATATGCACATGGGGCAAAGATCTTTTGTCCAATATGGAAATATCGGAAATTCTGTGTTAATTTTTCTTATTATAAATGTTTGGAAGCTACAAAGCCTAATTTAATTGATACAGTGCGAAGCCGAAAGGTCAAAACATCAAAAGTTTTCAGGTAATCGAAATTCTTGAAAACTTAAAATTTTTGAATCATCAGCATCAGCTCTATGATTTGAAGCATGTATCAAATAGCTCTCGCGGCTTTTCCAGAATTTTGCGGAATTGCTGTCGTTTGGAGGAATAAACAAAACTACATTTGGACTGCTTTCTCAACTTCGTCCAGCGACCAGTTTAGCTAGAGAGCAGCCATCAGGGTTACTAAGAAAGCTCCTGGGGTAGTATTTTTGTGAAGAACACACTTGCGCAATACAAGCTTCCAGCTGCTTGCATTGCTTGTTATCATATCGCTGAAAAGTCGGTAGCAATTTTCCTAAAACTTTAGTTTTAAACACTACAGGCAACGTTAGGCACTAATGAGTTAGGCTGCGAATTACAGATTAAGCTATAATCGATAACGACCCTTCTCGCTGATAAGACATTAGAGAGCAGAGTAAATTTGCTATTTTGCTATTTGACGTCTGAGTTTCAAGTTCAACTCAAGGTACATTTTCTTTCCAAAAGATACACAAACTTTTTGCTATCTGTTGTTTTTGCGCTGGAGGAAGTCCATCGCACCATTTCTCAGCACGGGGCTCTGGCACATCTAGCCATCTTTTTTCCGGGGCTAAGCAGGTAGTCATTGCGGCGTACTGGTTGATCCCATGGATGCCGGGGGCTCAACACCCTCTTATCGATAAATAGCTAGGAATATATTATCTTGTCCGTTCTCAGTAAGACGGTACACGGGCATACTGATTTGACCCCATATCGTTCGACCGGAGCCATAGCTTTAGTTTCTAGCTCATGGAAAATATTGCGACATCATAGCGAAGGTAGGAATCGAAACTGGGACCTTGCGATCCGAAGTCCAAACCTTAACCATTTACTTACTCGCCCACCAGAATTATCGACTTTACTGCATAATCAGCGAGGCAGCATTGAGACCCATAAGATGCTGCTCTTCGCAGACTGTGTCTAAAATGGTGCCGAGAGGCGGAGAAACAAAATTTTGCTGACATACAGCATCGTGTCCAAGCCAGCTGATGTTGTTTGTCAAACATTGTCAGATTTAAATAGTGATGAGTTGTTCAGCTAGGTATGCCTATATCTTGTCAAATAAAAGTTGCAATTTATCTTTTAGAGTAGATTAGTGAAGTACCGGGTACTAACAAGCAATGAATCTAGAGAAGGTGTTCAGAATCATAAAGAATTTACTGATTTCTGGAGATTCTGTTGGGATCTTTTAACGTTCATTGTCAATGAATCAGAAGACAAGCCACTTTATGCACCCTTTGGTAAAACATCAATCCGGCGTTTCCTGTTAGACTGCAAACTAATGAATCAGCCATGTGCTAGGTAAAAATACCAATGGACCAGTCCTAAGCAGAGACAGTTAAGTAAATTAGTCTATGTATTTAAACCATTTCCGCCTAGTTGAACGTACGGGCGGGCAGTTTCCCAAGCCTTGCCAACATAATGAAGAAGTGTCCCAATGAGAAAGGTCACCTGTTACTAGTGGTCAACTTCAATTAGAGGAAATACATGATTATTTTGTTGCAGGGAAATTATGAGATATGTCTACGATCCTAACTATGGCGATTGTGTAACCAATCTTGCTAATGTGCAGCTGCCAGGTGAACAAAATGGTGAGTTATCTCACTTAGAACAATTTATTTTGGCTCAGGACCTAATTGCAAATCGCAAAAGGTTGGGCAGAGCTAAGCAAGTTAACTTTAACGCGATCTTTTCCTTGAAAACGTTAAATGAGGTAACGTCAAACTTGGACTGCTAAACACGTTAAAAGAGTTGATCTCAACACCAACTCTCTACTCTACTCTGCTCTATTCGACTGTACTCGGTCGCTAAAAGTCTCGCAGATACATATTTTGTTAATCAGAACTGTTTTAGCTAATCTTCTGCTATGGGATTTTAGCAAAAACAAAAAGTTTGCCCTGACATTAATCGTTCTATGTTTTTGCTTGCATCCAAATCTCGTCAATGTTAACTCCGAAAATAGGTAAACAACCTCTCACGGTTGGTAGCAATCCGGTCTATCTTGGTGAAATCGGCAAAAAATTTCAGATAAAGAAATAAAAATTCCCATTTTGGTGTTGACCACTGCCCCTGCAAACATTTATGTATGAAAAAATGAACACTGAATCGGAAAGCCAAATTTTTGAGTTTGAATATTTTCCTATTTCGAGCCACTAATGCACTTTTTGCGTGTTGCAGGGTTGCACATCAGACTTAACGCATCAATGTTGTCTACAGTCTATGAAGCTACTGCGACCAGTGCCCGCAATGTGTTTCTTCATCAAAGAGATGCAGCCGTGTACCCCTTAATTGGAGGAATTGCTGCTCCTAAAGGATACTCTACACATATTGCAGTGATGCCCGTAATGGCTATATTGATGCATGTTTATTACGTGTTTTTCACTTCAACCACACAAACTTCCCTAGTCAGTGCATTTGTGTACAAACCATGTCACACGATATACTATATTTAAAATTCTAGTCTCGGGTCTCCTTTCCTTATGAAGTGAGGGCTTTCCGTTAAAAACACATCACATTTTAGTTTCAGTCATTGTACTTCTACAAATGCAACGTTGTTAGTTACCATAGTTTATCCCGCTTAAGTAGAAAGGTTGCACTTAACCCTTCACATGCCACCTTTGTAAAAAAAACTTAGTTTCTACTCCGCTGGCTATAGAACGTCAAAAAGCGGAAAGCATTCAATATAACCAAAACACTGACACAGCACTCCGCATTTGAAATGTGAGTTTTTGCATTCATGCCGTTAACACTACAAAAAGTTCCTCTAAACACGTTTCCGAAAGCTGGAGTGAAAGGGGGAAAACAAGCTTCAAAATCTTATAAATTCTTGTCAGTGTCTGGTCCATTCTGTGGTTTGTTGTCAAGCATGGAAACATAATCAACGCGAATTCCCCTCCAAATTGCTTTAGCTACGGAGCTCATCAGCAGCAGCCACAGCAGCAGAAATAAGTAGGGTTAGTAATAATTTGAGTAGTACCGTCACCTTTCAATTTAACAGTTAGCAACACATGTATGCAAATATCCTGTTTCAGAAGAGTGAGATTCGCCTACCGCTACCATACGGCAGATGTGTCACTGAAAATGGCTCGAAAACAGACACTTTCTATACAAACGAAAGTTATCAGCAAGAGGTAAAACATTTGTTATCACCAAGAGTTAAAACATTAATATACAGCCGAACTTCATTTAGCACCAATGGAAGTAAACATTTTTTATAATTTTTATATTGAACAAAACTCATATTTGCATTGCAAAATAGATATGGAATCTTCGACAATAAAGGTTTCAATGCCATCTATGGTTACGGCATTAGGTTTCATTCTGGCAGAAGTTGCAATTTTGACGTTCCAACTATAATTGGCAGTTACCTAATTTAGCTGAAGCTGAGTCAAGAACTGCATGTTTTTAAGAAACTCTTCATGTATTCAAAAACACAAACTACATTCGCTTTAAAACTTTAAAACTTTCATTCAAAATTACGTGGGTCATCTCCTTTTCTTCTTCAGTTTTCAGCCAGAAATGTCTGACGCCATGTTGAATGCTATTCTTAGTTTTGCTGGAACGTAGAACTATCCCAAATGGTCACAGCTGTGCTGTGACTACCTGCTTAAGAATGCGTTCCTTTTCCTGATAACTTCCAACTTGTCCTTTTCGAGCTTGACTATTTCTACCAACAGGACATCTCAATCCACACAAAGGACTAGCAAGATCTGTACCGCAGGTTCAAGAAGGAAGTTATGGTGGTGCCATGAAGCAATAGCATTACTGGTAACTTGGGTCTGAGTGTTAGACCAGAGGACAGTCATCTAACGTTGTCAGTCAAATATTACAGGCGTTGCTCACTTCTGACAGCTTGCACCATAATGTGGTATTGACCTAGAGGTTCAGACAAAGGTCGCACCTTTGGCTTCTGCGATCAACTTTTTCTAAGACAGTGAGTAAGTGAGCTAGATACACCCGAGGATTCGGTTTTCTGTTCCTTGTGTACTTAATTAGTTCTCAAAGTCGGAGCGTTAGCTAGATAATAGATAGCTAACTGTTCACAACTTCCAGTGGTTCGCTCAAATGCGGTTTTTGGTATGGGCATTTCGGCTAATTATGTTGAGTCCTACGGCTGCTGTTTGGTGCTGATATGGCGCCAAGCATCAACACTATCTCGTACAACACTTGCAGATTAATATGCAAATATTCCACATAATACAAATGTCACAGGTGTAAAATTCGAACGTAAAACATAGCTAAACATTTTACTGTTTCATTATCAAAATTAATACTCTTAAGTATAAAAATTATTAAAATTAACAGTTTCATTATACTCTATCTGAAAGCGTAGGTACCAACCTAAACCCTTTACTTCTTTAAATTATTCTAAGTCCCAACTTTCTTTCGTAGGACTTTGTTTAGCTTCTAAGACTTATGGTAGTTCTCGAAGGCAGAAGTAGTTTTCTCTTACGTAAAAGCGAGAGTTGTGCTGATGTTTTGTTATTGGTTGGTGAATTTCGGAAATAGTCGTGACTTTGCTAGTTCTTAGAATTGACTTGTACTTTGACAGTTGATGGATACTTTGTTCCAATTTTCAAGTTTCTATGTTTCCTGAACTATTACGAAACAAGCCAGAAAGTGTGAGTCAAAGCATCGTCAGAGAAAGAGTTGAAAGGAACCGACTAAGTTTATATGCTTTTTGATGAAAAGAGCCTTCGACTTTTCGACAAGGCGTCATTAGAAAAGAGGAATACTGTAGCACGTGAGAGGCGGAGCTAGTAGAACTATAAAAGTCTGTGTTTTGAATCATTGTTGCTGGTGGGCTGTCTGCTGTTGCTGGTTGCTCGTTGCCTTGCTTTTGTCTGTACCCGTGGACTGAACTCTGAACTTGTCTTTGTTATAACTTTGCCCTCTGCTTCATAGTAAAAGCCTAGTGTTCACTGATGCCTAAGACGAGCAACGATCCACAACCCTAACCGTCATAAGGCCTACACGGAACAGATTTCCACGCTTCCACAACAGACTTTCGAAGGACCTCAAGGCCTCGTGACATTTGGTAGCAGAGCGTGGTTGGCTCTGTCTACTTCTAGATCCGAGGAAACTGCCAGTCAATCAGCCAGCCACCGCCAGGCGAAGAATCCGAAGATCCACTGAAATGAATCATGTCAGCAATGAAAATCATCAACTCATATCAATTCCTAGTAATCACCCTCAGCGTCATCAGCTCCAGCGTCCTCAATGATCAGCTTCATCACTCCGTCAGATCCACCGAAGTCTCAGTCAAATCCCTCCTGCCAAATCCAGTCCCCAGAAGATCGGAAATCCGAGACGTCCGAAGACCGATCCTACCTGCCAGAAATCCGATGATCCGTCCTACGATCAACCAAAATCCGAAGTACTACTCAGGCGAAGAAGAAAGTTCAGGCGACTCCTAAGACGATGAAGACGATCCGCCTGATGCCAGTCACTGGATCCTATCAGATGCCTTGATCAGAACTGACGAACCTAGACTCTGAAGCTGAAATGATTGACTCTCAGATGGACTTACAATTTGGTTTGTATGTGCATGCTCTTGATTTAGACTTTGTTTACTGTTCTGTAATTTTGTACGGCTCCACGTTCTTCCTCGGACCGAGTGTTGTGGGACTGAATCCTGATACGCTCAGGCCAGTCCAGGGTCTTGCTGATTCCTGATCCGCTCAGGCCAGCCAAGAGTAGACTGATTCTTGATGCGCTCAGGCCAGTCCAATAGAGTCTTCCCGAAGCCCTGTGTTGCTCCAGGTTCTTCCCTGGCCAGTCCAAGTGTTTGTTCTCCCGGTTTTTAACCAGGGCCAGTTCGAGTGCTGTTGAGTTATACGCACTGCTTTTCCCGGTTCAGCCTGGGCTAGTAGCAGCTCTGTTACCCCCCTCCTCTTACTGCTGTTTAATGTTGTATCTTGTATTGTTCGGATGGAGAGGGAGGGAAGAATTAACAAAACCGAAAGCATAATTTTGTTCAGAGAAAAAGGCTACCGAAATTTCAGTGAGCACAAAAATAAATGATCATTTTTTGACAGATAAACCAGAGCTCTGATAGTTTTTCAAATCTGCGAGTTTTCGAATTTACGTAATTCAACGGACAGAATTTTAACTGAAAACGGGTGACACACATTTGAAGGTTTTTGGGACAGTTTGACGTAACCGATGAGCGTACAGACTGACAGATTAATGATTTTAAGACGAGCATAGTGACGCTGATCTATTTTTTGCATTTGTCTTGAGCTGAGTTTTGAATTTGAATACCTAGCTGAGATTTTAGTTCCTGAAAATTCGCACAGCTAGCAGTTATAAATTTTAGAATTTCAGATGAGGAATAAGAAGTTTCGTGAACAGACTGACAAGATATCAGCAGTTACAGAAGACATCAGATTAGAATTTTTTTGAAATTGCGATTTGCAGTTTAAAGGCCTGACTCAAGCGAATTTAGAAGATGTTTTCCTTGAATTATCAGTGAGACCTACTGCGCAGTTTTGTAAGAATTTCTGAGTCTGTAAAATTTTGTAGTGAGCTTGTATCTTGAGCTAAGCAGGCGGCGTTAGCAGATCAAGATACTATAAGCTATCTTACAGCTAAGTTATAAGTTTGAGTTAATTCAGTTTTGAGTTACGGCGAGAAACAGATGCATTGCTCCGCAGTCTCGAGTTTGAAGTTTCTGAGATTGCACTGACGTGCCTTAGATTAACGTGCACCTCTTTCATGAGTAAGAGTAGTTTGAGCTAGATGCGCCTGAGACAGTTTCCCTGTAGTAATTTAGGCTTCCGATTAGGCCGTTGTTTGTCCTACGCTGCGGGTGTAGTGACCTGAGATTAGGGACCTGCGGGTGTCCCCACTGTTCTGAGATTATTTGTTCCAGTGTATCGAGTTTGAATTTTAGTTTTCGATAGGGCTTTATGAAAGTAATTGCACAGCCGAAGTAGTACTTTGAGAGGTCGTCAGTTTCATGCTAGCATGGATTTTGTTCGAAATGATAGGATTAGCTGCAGTAATTACTGATTTTTGTGAGAACTTTTCAGGAATTTAGTTGAGTGAGTGTCCAGTTACAGTCAGAGCCGCAAGCTACAGAAAGGTTTGATAAGTGAAAGCACTCTCTTGGGTTTGAGCGATTTGACTTAGCATTTTAAATTATTAGAAGTTTTAGGTACGCAATTAGCAAAGCCACGTAATTTTTAGTTTTAATGCAAAATGAGAAACTTTCGCTAAGGCTGCACTGCGGCTTGAATTGATATTCTGATCACAGCTCGAAAATCACACTCGAACAGTACGTATTAAGAGCAAGTGGATTAAACTGAACTTTAACACAGAGCAAGAATACGTTTAGATAAGTTGATAAATAAGCGCAAGTTTGAATACAGTAGCCATGTTTTATTCTCCAAACTTGGACTCAGAAAATAGGTGGTAAAGGACCCATACTGCTTATTTGCTGGTGCAAAAGATTACCGAAAATTTTAAACTGTATTCTGACTTGATGTAATCGCGAATACTGAATGTGAGTGAACAAATTAGAATATCATTCAGAATATAAATTGGCAAGCAAGCCTTTAAAGCAATTTATGCTGAAGCTGAAGAGACTGGTTAATACATAAGCAGCGTTTCGAAAATGCTTGAATAATTTGAAAACTCGAAAATCTAATGAAAACTAATTGTCGCTCAATGGTTCTACAAGGACGGGACTGCGCAAATTTTGTGCAAGAACAATAGCATAATTTTCGGAATACAGCATTAATTAGTCTAGTAGAGAGATAATTTTGCAGCAGTGCGTTAATTTTTAAATAGGAGAGGTGGTTGATGTAAGCGGTCTGACAAGGATTTCCAGGTACTATACTTGGCCAACTACGTATCCTTATCTATCAGATGGTCTTGCGGAAGCAAGAATAATAGTGTGAATGAAGAATAATTTGTGAAGTTTCAAGTACGTATACGCGATCCTAGTTAACGAGGGTGTTTCTGTGTACGGTGTATTTTTGTAGCGATTTATATTTTAACCTATTACTCACAATTTCGTTGTATTTACTACACCACAGAGTCTTGAGTCACAAAGTCTAGGGCTTGGCTATACGGAATACTTGCACAGTAGTGAGGCAACTGCAATTGAGATGTCGTAAGTTAGCTCGCCTGACCGATCCCGACAGGTATCGTACAACCTCCCCACATGGCGACGAACTGTTTGACGACGCACAAGCTGGAACCGGCTGAATGTTGCTATGCCCCAGACCAGTTGCATCCAGCGCGTCCCTGCGAATCGGCGGCATTCGAGACTTTTTGAGTGATCTAACAGTTAGCCACATCCATATAAGCTTTCCGTTTCTACCGTCCTGACTCCGTGACTCGTAAGCTGTAGGCGACCACAATAGCTTTGAATCTTTGAGAATACACGCAATTTTAACTTAATTAATACGTTTATATTTTACATAGTCAGTACTAGAAATTACAGTAATTTTGTCCGCAACTAACATTTATATAAGCACACGTTGCATATGTGAATCCGCTGAGTCCCTTAACATTTTTTCCTTAGATACGCTACGACTTCATACGTACTTGTATGCATACATACATTCATTCATTCATACCGAATTAGCTACGTAATATCTTACTATATATACGTAATATACGTACGTAAACAGATAGATATGTACTTACACAATTTTTCACGCATTGTTTTTTCAATCAGACCACGTTCAAGGAATTTCACGGTAATTAATTTCCAGCTAATAACATTTCTTAGGTATACGTAATATATAATACGGAAAATAAAATAATTTGTTAAATACGCAAGTTCACACTACCCTGTAAATATATACATAATTTACAAAGCTATTAATTAATTCAATTTGACTAAAGAGGTATATATCTAAATTACTAAGCTTAAAGTCCGAATATTCAAATAGAACCAATACACTCCGAAATTTCATCTTTGTAGGACTGGAATTTAACTGAAATTCAGTTTAAGGTGTTCGCTCAGACCCTGTTTATTACAGACCACTCCAGTTTGCCGCCAACTAGCTGTTTGCACGTATAAGTGGTATCATCAGACCCTACGCAAAAGTCACCTGTCCGATCATTACGTATGTAAGTATAATATATGCCGATTTAATCACACGGACCTAAATTTTTTCAGACATACTCGTACGTAATGTAAAAAAGTCAGATCCCTTCAGTGAAAGAATAGAGAAGTTTAGGCTTTAGAAACTGCTTTAGTGCTACAGAAACTTTGGCAGATTTGGTATGATTTGAGCACATTTTACTAGATTCAGTATACAAAATGAAAAAAGATTTGTGAGTCCTAGTGTATTATTGCTCTGCATTTAGCAAAGGGTGACGTATACAAAGGGTTCTGGTAAAGCTTTGAGGGAGAGAACACAAATTATAACCTTGAGTCATGAAAGCATTTTAAAGGGCTAGCTAGCTAGCTATATATAGTTTGTTGTGAGTACAATACATACGTACTTGGAAGCCTTATGAGTAATTTCTGCTGCAAGTTTCATTAAGGCATATAACCAAATTTAGCGATTTTTTGAGTCTCCGAGTGAAGATTAAATTGAATTTCATACATAACCTACTGATTCTAGAAGCGTAAAATATACACATATCAATAGTTAAAGTATATACAATTAAAACTTCATCGTAAGTGGACAATGAATAGCTACCATATTTTTACACATTACACACAACCGTCAGACTAACATGAGTGAGTTAACTCAATATTTCTTTTGATAACAATTTTGATGTAGGTACGTAAGCTGACATTACATAATTGCATACATTTAAATTTTTTACACATCACAAACCAGTTATATATAATGTATACCTACGTATAGTCAGTTGATAAAGATTAAGTGCCCCGCGATCGGAAATTACAAATCAATGAGGAAACCTGTGCACATTTTAATTGTTTGGTACTGAGCACAATGGATTACACTAGAAAAAGTCGAACACGAGAACGCTTTGAATTTTAATTTATATATATAAATGCAAACTTAGAATTTGTATCTGTATTCTTGCCGCGAAGTTATTGTAATGTTTAACTTCTCCCGAATGCGAAAATATTGGGACAAACAATTTCTGCTCCGAAATTATACGAAACACATTTTGACAGATTTCCCCAGATATATATTTATTTGAATAAAAAATAAATCAATAGCCTTCCGAAAACTTGAAACTAAGGAGTAGATGGCTCAAGCATTTTGCATCTGTTTATTTTCATTAAGAATATAAATTCTTAGCAAAGTCGGTTACTTCGACCTGTATATACACAAGTTTTGCACTATGAAATGTAAAAACACAATTACCTCTCGTGTATTCCTGCAGCATGAAAGGGAACCTTGAATGAAAGGTCCAATCTCAGTGGGACCTGCATGTGTGCCAAACAAAATTCGAAACGGCCAGGTGAAGGAAATATATCTACAGCAATTAGAAAAATTGAGTATTATATGTCTTATCACGTCTGTTTTCAGTAATAACAGAACAGTTTATGGTTTGAAGTTTTCCGCGTAGTACAGCTTTTACTTTTAGGATCTTTACTCCGTTATAACAATTTCGGAAAAGGCAGCTAATTAACAATTTTACTAGCTGTTGCCAATACGTACAAATTTGTCCTACTAGCCGCAATAATCATACATATACGCCCTCACTATTTAAACTCTAATCAACTTGTAGATCAAAAAATTAATTCACTGTTTGGGGCAATGCTGATTTGCCTTAATTTATATCTGATCAATTAAAAAAGTAAATCAAATTTTAAACATATATAGCTGAGAATTCTGAAGGCAATTACACTGAATCCCTGAAGCAATCAAGATTTTCGCCGGAATGGCGAAATGAAGTTGGTGCTTAGGGAGGGAATAGTAAACACTGGTAACTGATTGAAATATTTCTCCATAACTCCAGCAGCCTTTGGAATATAACAACACTAACCGGCATCTCACTAGGAATAAAGTGACGACTCCTCGTCGGCTACAAACCGACTGGCTGCAGCTTAGCCAACTGCGCAAAGCGCCTGCTTTCGGTCCATAGTGGCATCGTTCTTCGAGTTTTTCCGCCCAGGAGGGCGTCTGCTTTCTAACAGGGGAGAGGATAATATAAAAATCAATTTTTTGATTGTAAAATTTTATAAACTGACGCTGTTCAATCGAATGGTTAATTTGGGTTTAATGATCGTTAAAACGGTGGTTTAATTTTTAGTAAAAAATTAAATTAGCAATAAAAATTTTCGCTCAAAGTACCCCCTTGGTTTGCAGAAAAGTTGCCAAAAACATAATTGCCTAATTTGTTCTGGCCCAGATTCTGTTCTTCTAGGTGTCATTCCAAATAAAAAGCCTAATTTGTAACACAAAACATAAATTTCCATCCAGCATTATATGCTAAATGGTAAAAGTTTGCATAAAATGTGAGCGCATAACTCACGTACACATACAAGCTTATATTAGCTGCGATTATTCCGACGTACTAATTATATACATGCGATGAAGGTACAAATACACGTAAGAATAGGTATACACAATATATAATGGCTTACATATACGTAGAACACACAGCAGTGTATCACGTGTACACATACACAACAACACCTAAACTTAGCAAACTAAGCACATACGAATCTTGGCAGTTGCAATAAGTCTACATTTTGCCCTTTAAAGTTTTAAACCTTCGAAGTGTAGTGGTAATTGTTTTGGATTCTCACGCACACGACCACAGATCGAATCACAGAACAGCAAATGACAAGAAAATTTCTTTTCATTTGGGGTGAAATTACTTACATAATGATAAAAATACAATTATGAATGCATACTTTACCGTATATAATAATTATCATACTTTGTCATAATTATTTAATCTTGTAGCAATTGTCGTATCTTATTCGTATGTTATCATGTAGTTGCTTTGTAGTGCTTGCGTATCCTATACCCTGTATTGTTACTGTACTGTATTACTGTTGGTTTGAAACAGGAGTTTCAATTTCTGAAGGGGTGAGTGATGTCACAGGTGTAAAATTCGTACGTAAAACATAGCTAAACATTTTACTGTTTCATTATCAAAATTAATACTCTTACGTATCAAAATTGTTAAAATTAACAGTTTCATTATACTCTATCTGAAAGCGTAGGTACCAACCTAAACCCTTTACTTCTTTAAATTATTGTAAGTCCCAACTTTCTTTCGTAGGACTTTGTTTCGCTTCTAAGACTTATGGTAGTTCTCGAAGGCAGGCAGAAGTAGTTTTCTATTACGTGAAAGCGAGAGTTGTGCTGATGTTTTGTTATTGGTTGGTGAATTTCGGAAATAGTCGTGACTTTGCTAGTTCTTAGAATTGACTTGTACTTTGACAGTTGATGGATGCTTTGTTCCAATTTTCACTTTTCTATGTTTCCTGAACTATTACGAAACAAGCCAGAAAGTGTGAGTCAAAGCTTCGTCAGAGAAAGAGTTGAAAGGAACCGCCTAAGTTTTTATGCTTTTTGATGAAAAGAGCCTTCGACTTTCGACAAGGCGTCATTAGAAAAGAGGAATAGTGTAGCACGTGAGAGGCGGAGCTAGTAGAACTATAAAAGTCTGTGTTTTGAATCATTGTTGCTGGTGGGCTGTCTGCTGTTGCTGGTTGCTCGTTGCCTTGCCTTTGTCTGTACCCGTGAACTGAACTGTGAACTTGTCTTTGTTATAACTTTGCCCTCTGCTTCATAGTAAAAGCCTAGTGTTCACTGATGCCTAAGACGAGCAACGATCCACAACCCTAACCGTCATAAGGCCTACACGGACCAGATTTCCACGCTTCCACAACAGAACTTTCGAAGGACCTCAAGGCCTCGTGACACAAAGGATGGTCAGCGATGTGTATGGGAGTCTCAGCAACGGAAAGAACGTACCGTGCTTTATAGATATTATCAAGAGTTTATAAAGCCAAGAGTAAGAAACTCAGCTCTTCCTAACAGAATAAGGTTGCAAGATGCTCGAAACATTAAGGCCGAAATCTTGGGGCCTTCTCAGCATGTAACATACAACGCTGACATTTTTTAAAATACCATAACATTAAATATCATAACTTGAGCTAGGAACGTCTTATAGCAATAATTTTGATATCATTGTGCTGCGTAGAACGGGATCTTTGTAACGATATAAAAATTATGTAGTTTGGCTTAGGTAATCTCTTACAAAACCGGTAATAAAGCATCCTTGCCTCAAAAATTCTTAGAATCTCATCATTTCTTAGAAATGCCTTACGTTGTTGCTGAATTTATGAAGGTTTGCCAAAACCGACTTATATAATTTTTATATCGTTAAAAAGATCTCGCTCTACGCAACGTAATGATATATAAATTATTGCTGTACAATTTTCTTAGCTCAAGTTATGGTATTTAATTTGTGGAAAAGCCCTTTTTAAAAAATGTCAGCGTTGTATGCTTACACGCTGAGAAGCCCCCCCACCGAGATTTCGGCCTTAATGTTTCGAGCATCTTGCAAGCTTAATCTATTGGGAAGAGCAGCGTGTCTTACTCTTGGTATTATAAACTGTTGCTATTATGTATCTGTTGTCAGATAAGTAAACAATGGAAACAGAATGTCAGATTTGGGATCAGGCCTGGATTTCAGGGTAAACGAACCACAGAGCCAGGAGGACTGTCGCAAGGATTTCAATAACATAACCTCCAGGATTTAACAATTTTCAGTTTTTAGCTGGACATCCACAGGTTTGTCGTCAATTTTGGGGCTGCACGCATCCTGCTGTCTTCTTACTTGTGTCGGAATAAGAATTAATTTAGATAATAACACAGAGCATTGAAGTCGCGTCCAAACTTCCGCATGTTTGAAAAGGTTAAACGCCCTCAACTCCTACCATCGTTGTCGATCCAGTTTAGGAACTCACCAACAAACAACATTTCTAACAGCCTTGAACTTTGAATCAATTCGATATCTTTGTCGTCATGCCATAGTTTTAATTCATGCAGCTGATACAGCTCAAGTATACAGCTACAGCTACAGCTTGAATAGCTACTGAATAGCAACAGCCACAGATACAGCTTGAATCCAAACGGCTCAAGTTTGTTATGAAATAAAACTCTGTTTGTTATTATAACTACTTTTAAATTAAATTATTAAGTTATATTAATTAACTTATTACTATAACAGTTATTATCATTATTGAAACTAACAAAAACACCGCAAGGCATTGTAGCAATTGAAATTGTGTAACCTGGGGACTGATAAAACAACCTGGTGCGTGTTTAATTACACTAATATATGTATATTTTTAGAAATGTTATTTGTCCTGTTACCAACGTCTGCTATATGAAAGCTGTGGTTGTCTGGATCCCAGGATAGCAAACCCACAGCTATTACATAATAATAAATCTTGTGTGCAAACAAACCTAACATTGTGTAGGTTATGCAAAATAACTTCTGTTTAATGTGATAGAATGAGACCAAGTTCTAAGAATAATACCAGCGGGCATTAAATGCTAGATTTTTGCATAATGTACTATTTCTTTTACTGTTTGAGGGGCATTTTGAAAAATTATTAGAGTGAAAAATGTCGACTAGAGTTATAACTTTCTAGTTATAGCTTGCTTGCAAAATCCCGGTCAAGCTTAACTGTCCAAATTTCAAATCTTTAATGAAGAAGATCCAAGGACCCAGTTAAAAAAGGAAAAAGAAGCTTTTCACGAAAGATGAAATGAGTATTGGTAACAAGATGAGTCTGTATTGGAGCTTGGACTTGAACGAATATTGGGTGAAATGGATCCATTTACTTGGCGTAACTGCATACCTAGAAGGAACAAGAACCGATAGCATGTTGTGCAAGGAACTTGAGGAGCAAAAAATTTAGCATTGAGCAATAACAGAAATGAGCTGACGGTAACTAAAACTACTTTAATATTCCTCAAATATGCATAGCTTACAATGCCCTTAACTGTTCATTGCTCACTGTTTCTTGTTCAAAAGTGTAAAGTCTAGGCTGCTCACTCGAGTGAGCAGATGTCTGCAACAGAGAAAAATATCGGGTTTGACAGCAGACACCGAGAAGCTACAGTATGTGTTGAAAATATACGCGCGTGTGTGGTAGACATCAAATAGACGTTAACCGCCCTATAAATTGTAATTTCTTACACTACCTTTTATTTTTAGGGGAGTGCTTCTTCAGTGTTAAAGGAGAAATTACTGCAAGAAATCACTACAACCTGACGCTCTGCAATTGTCCTCAATCGTGCAGGTACTATTTGATTATAGGTTTATTATATTGTGAAGATGATGCCAATATGTACTTGATTATTTGATTTTGTAACAGGTAGATTTGTAGAACAAACTGGACCCGAAAACGGATTAGAATTTGAACTATGTCTTAGCTAATGTACGCGTTGGGAAAACCATTTAACTTGGGGGCTTCGCTGTGTTTGCCGTCTGCTGCAACAATCCAATAAGCATAGGTGAAATCAAATTATTGGTAATATACAAGTCTATTCAACGATTAGCTCCGAGCTGAACTACAAATGGCATAGCGCCATTCTGCCGCTATGATAGTATCTGCAGAAAACTCGGCTGTCTAATGTCCAGACTATCTATCTTTTTATCTTATCTTCTTTTTGAATACACACGGACTTTCATTTTAGAGACTATTATTATGAATCTACAACCACAATTATCAAAATAGCGAGGATTGTAAGCACCACTTTTATGCTGTCATAGTTTAGTTGGCTTATCACCAAATTAATGCACATTCCCCTAAGTTATAAGAGTGGGCCGCTGGCAAGCGCTCCAAAGATGGTTCCTAACTGCTGATTCAAAACGCACAGCCAAAGTAATTTTCGATCCAATGAAATCCTTGTCTATATGGGGGAACCTGGCTAAACGGCGATTCAAGAAACACAGACCGTTAACAATCAAAACTCTTTTTAAGGCTTACGTTGCTAGGAAGAATCGCACAGCCAATTTAATTTCTCAAGTGTTTGCTGTGAGTATTAGCAATAACTGTTTCTTCAATTTATATTGCCTTAGCTTACCATTTTTTACTCTAGATGAACCATACGGTATGTTGTTGTTTATATGTTGTATATGTTGTTTATTCACTTATTCGGTGCCTGACAGCATGGCCTGAAGTTTCAGTCACAAGATTGACTAAACAGTGTTATCACTTTTCACTAGGCTAGGAGCTTATAAAACAAACCATAAGTCTTGGTGTCAGAAAAGCCTGAGACACTGACTTACTATAAACTAACCGCTTTCTTGAGCAAACACTATAGCTTAGAAAACTCACACGACGGACAAAAAGGCTTCCCCAGCTTGATAATCAGAGTTAAGTGTCAAGGGCAACTTTCTGGCCTCGCCGCAATTTTATTCTAGATTACTTAACTTATCATGAAATCGAAATTTTGCATTTTTTCTAACAACTGATAATTTTATTGCGAATTCAGAAAGAATTGAGAATCTATTTTACTATTAACGGAAAATTATTCTTTTCGTACAAACCTTTCTTGAAATTCGGGTTCATAGTACAAGCCGTATAAAGTTATAAAAGTAAAGCTATGAAACGAATAGTTAATTAATCTAATAAAGCGTTTTGAACTTAACAATGAAGGTTTTCTGGTTGTCGCTGAAATTTACTATATTTCTTTCTTGTTTTAGAATTTTGAGCTGAAAGGGTATGTTTAGTTTACTACTTTTGAGTGAATGCTTAGATCTGATTTCTAAGAGTGCTAACAAAATAACATATCAATGGCTTCTGAAGTATGCAGATGCACTTATGAAACATATACGAAATGACAAACAGTTTTCTGCTTTGATCTCGGCATAATGATAGGTTGTTAGAAATCCTACGTGGAGGCTTCCAACATATTGTGCACAGTTGGGATAAATTCAACCAAGAGTACATAATAACTAAGAGTTAGAGACCTTCACTCAAGCCCCGTAAGCCCGGCCCGGCCGGACCCGCGGGCCGGGCCGGGCCGGGCCGAGTACTGGTATTTTCATTAGAAGGTTTTGTCTTGTTTCTAGTTCCGACAGGTTATATTAGAAATTTTATCCTTTTCCAAGTATAATTTTGAATAATCATTCCTTCATATTTCGATCTTACTTGAGTTCCTTTCTCTTTCAGAGTTACTGGCGTATGCACTTATCTCATTTGTTCATTAGCATCTGAGATTTAGTTATTTATATAATTTATCTCTAATATTTGGAGAGTATATATACCTTCTTCCTAATTAATTTCAAGGTATATATTTGAATCAACGAAAGTGGTCAGTCAGTGAATGCTTTCCTAAGCTAAACCGCTGACTGTCCTTAATCGTTCAAAATAAACTTGAGCTACGAGAAATCGTTTAAAAACGGTATCTGCGATGAGGAATAAAATTTTAAGCATTTTAAACCCTTATTTTT
Source organism: Trissonchulus latispiculum (assembly GCA_030248195.1). Classification (NCBI taxonomy): domain Eukaryota; kingdom Metazoa; phylum Nematoda; class Enoplea; order Enoplida; family Ironidae; genus Trissonchulus; species Trissonchulus latispiculum. The sequence goes on from JASAND010027012.1 coordinate 35,156, forward strand.
ATTTGGCTAACGGCAAAAAATAGAAAAAACGGGCCCGGGCCGGGCCTATCTTTTGAGCTTACGGGCCGGGCCGGGCCGAGGTCGAAAATTTTTCAAACGGACCGGGCCGGGCCGGGCCGAGGTAATCTTTTTACGGGCCGGGCCGGGACGGGCCTGAAAATTCAGGCCCGTGAAGGTCTCAACTAAGAGTGTGACAAGCGCCACACTCTTAGTTATTATTTACTCTTGATTCAACTAAGTGTATTATTACAGGCTTGACAAAAGCTCATACGCAGAAGTGAAGGTGTTTCTACAGAACTCCTATTATTGGTCCTATACCGAAGTACCCATTGCAAGTGTAAGTTACCTGTCTTATGGTTCATAATTAATTAGTTAACAAACAAGAATTGGGTTGTTGCGCTTCATTTTTTAAGTATTTCCCGTAGATGGTTTCATTGTCAGAAAACATTAGGATGTCGTTATTTCCCAAGTTCAGGGTGTTATTGTTGCGGTTTGCTGCATTAGACATCACAATGTGATGATCATCACCCGAAAGTGCAAAGTTTAACCAGGAAACTGACGACGCTGACAAAACAGCAAGAGAAAAGCTGCTGAAAACTGTAGTGCTAAATGCTGAACTTATTGGCATTAGAAGTCATTAGATTAGCACATTAGATCCAAGGAAAGTAATGAATTTCCTTTTACCACAGATAATCATTGTCATTTTCTCCTGATCTTCCTGAAAAAGCCGTGCGCGATTAGTTATATATGGATTTAAATTTATAAGATACGACTTTCCATGAGTGCATGCAAACAACGACTTAAAATTGCGAGTAAACACAAAGATTCTAATTTGAAAAGATTCCTTATAAACGAATACTCCTAGAGTCAACAGAGAAAGGAAACAACTTGAAACAGAAATGAACTGGTTTCTACGGTACTGACAAGGAAAGCTCTCCGACAGCTTTTCATAGAGTGCCTTTTCTTTTTGAAAAGGGCTTCTATCAAATACAACCCTGGCAATTAAAGCGTCTGATTTGTCCGCAACATCCATTTTAAGACAGTTCCTGCGGTGCAGCAAGTCTACAAGCTATAGAAAACTAACTCAGTCAATGTTTAACCTTTCACTGGAAGTATTACCTGCTATATCAGTTATAATAGCAATATGGGAACGACGCCTATTCTGTACAATGTTATGCGTTCTCCTTTTTGTCTGTGGAGCAGCGTAGTATTTTCTTATTGTGGAAACTAACAACTAACTTTAATTATAGTGTCACAAGACACGTTACATATGTTCTATCACTACACTAGAACATTACGGTATGTCTATTAGCGGGACGTATCTCAAGTATACAACATTCCCCTTTTCATTCAAAATGCTTGAAGTCCTATACTTATTAAAATTTATAAAAAGGTCAAAGTTGTTAGATTCTGGTTTATATAATAATTTCTTCTTCGCTCCTTGTCTTTCTTCAGTCTGCTCAACCTGATTCACACGCGGAACAGGTTCTGACGGACATACTCTGGCAAAGTACCCTTCTCCCACGCATAGACGGCAAATCGCTTTCTTCGCAGTGCATTCCCCTGAAGATCGCCACAGCTAGGACAACAGTCACTGGATTCTCCACCATGACATTTCCTTTCAGCCTTGCGTTCCCGCGATCTCGTGAAATTCTGCTGAGAAACCCGATTCACCGTAAAATCTTTAGCGGACACTGACTACACGGACTTTGCCTCGACGGCTGAGGATTCAATCTGACCGCTTTTTGCGCTTTTCTAGGGTCAGGTCTTTTTTCTTTAGCAGCCGTTGACGAATGCTACTTGAGGCTGTTTTTCCACTATCTGATCCCGTATCATTTCATGGTCAAGACTCGCAACTCAGAGTACCAGTCGTTGATGGAATCCCTTGACATCTGCCCCCTCTTGCGAAATTCGAACCGGCATACCACCACATTTTGCTTCGGCTCGAAGTATTCCTCCAGGATCCTCATGGCATCTTCCAGGGTCTCCAGTCGTTCTGCGTCTGGCAGGCAATAGTATATCCGTTGCACTTCCGCCCCTAAACAACTCAGTAGTGCTGCAACCTTGCGCTCAGCTCCAAACTGTTGACGCATTCTTTCAATTGTAGTAAGGTAGTTGTGGAACATCCGATTCCAATGCCTCCACGGGATTGGTAGAGAACCAGGGCAGGATAGCAAAGCGGGTGGAGCTAAAGCTTGCTCCATGTCAAACACCGCTCGTCCCCAATGTGGGGAACTAACAACTAACTTTAATTATAACTTCACAAGACACGTTACACATGTTCGGTCACTAGAACAATACTGTATGTCTATTAGCGGGACGTATCTCAAGGATGCAACACTTATAGCCGGCTGGCATGTTCAAATCCCAAAATTAAGCAAATCAGTTAATGGTAGTGGTAATAGAATAGAAATCGAAGAATTTCATAAGAATCAATTTAAGACTAGAGAAGACCTAAGAAAAAGAAGCTCTAAGAATAAAAAGAAGCACTAAGAATAAAGGGAATTTAAAATTCGGACGGAAATTAAGAATAGTGTAACAATTAAAAATCTTATTTGGACAATATTTTATGGAATGGAATTCCACCACTTAGGCATCTTCGGAAAGACTCTCTCTTCAAGACCTTGACAAAATTCTTCACCTTCTCTATCTCATAACGGACGGGCTCCTTTGGGCTTCAAGTTGCAGCAATAACGGCAGCCGGCTTGGTTCAGATCCATAGATCAATTGGTGGTAGGTTTACAGCCCCCAAAAAGCCGTCTGTTAGTGAGGGAGCAATCACGAAATCTCGGGAACAGTCTGGCGGCCCTATGCTGGATGTTCATACAAGGCATAGTGACATGGTTGAATACACTGGAACAAATAATATTAGGAAGTGCTGACTGTTTTATGTTTGTATGAGTGTTAGCAAACAAGAGAAAAAAGAAGCAGACAAGCATGCAAATCGACCAGCCAACCAGCCAACCAACAACAAAGAATAAGCCAAGAACAATACTACTTTTAAATATTAGTGATTCACACCATGCTTTTAAATTATCTGATGCAGCAAGCTAGATAGATATGCTTTTTCAGATAACATCAGTTCTGGCAGCATGCGGCGGAATGTCAGGCATACTTCTTGGAGCATCAGTTATAGGTCTGCTAGAAATATTTGCACTGGCGACTTCTAAAGTGGTTACAGTTGTGCTAAGACATATACGAAATACCGTCATTGTTATGTTATGTTATATGTGTGGTTAATGCCATATGTTATATAGTGTCAATGAAATAGTTTTGTACTTCGCTTTTTCTCAGGGTATTTTCAAGAACGGTTAGAGTAGGATAGAGTAGGGTTAAAATTAACTCTAGGTAGTAATGCCTTTTGAGTCCTTATTATTACCACACGGTGCAAATCAAATTGAAATTTGATGAGTTTCTAAAATAATTTCTTAGCGTTCTAGCGCGCTGTTCCTATGTCTATAATTTTCGAATACGTGGTTTTTTGCGAAAAACTGCAGTCGATTTATTCCAGCGGTTTTGGAGCACATATTGCGCACGATGGAGCGTTGCCATTTAGCAGATGTATTTTAAACAAAGATACTCTTGCAGCCTTTTTTAGTTGCCCCGATTACTGCTTTCTAGCTAAAGTAATAGCTAGAAAAAGAGGAGAAATGTACTGAACATGACGTTGGGCATACATTTTCGCAAATTTCTTTGTAGCCAAAAGCAATCAACATAAGCTAAAAAAGGTTGCCACGTATTTGATAGGGACATCGAGCGATGAACCCGTCTCTGGAAAAAATTTGCTTAAATCTGCCAAACACTGTCATAAACCAGTTGTAGCACTGCTGCCGTGGTTAACAGAAATCTGTGAGCTCACTCGCAGGCGAAGCTCTCGTGAAGGGCACTCGTGAGTTCACGCTTGTTGCAGTAGTTAAAGACTATAGCTAGAGACTCGAGAGTGTGTGCATGTCCCATTCGTCTCAATTCCGCTTACCCTTAAGCGACTACACGCTACGGCAGTCCAAAAGCGGTACCGCAAGTTTATTTGAGAAAAAGATATAAAGCACTGTATTGCCAAAAAAATAACAAATGCAATCAAATTTCACATACACCTTCGTCAAATAGAGATAAGTTGAATCTCAGAAGAGAAACTGAATTATTATATGTAAAAGTAGTGGGGACAAAACCAGGGAACTATGGAGGGACCCCGGAGCGTAGCCACACACAACAACTTCCTCCAAATTACTATGTTAGGAGAACTGTTGTAAAAACCTGATCAGCCAATGCAATTCCTGCACCACGAACTAACTAGTTCTTTCAACTAAAAACCAAGACTAAAAAACCTAAAAGACCAAGACTAAAAACTAACAACCCAAAATTGAATTTTGGAAACTGAAAACCGCAGACACGAGGAGAAATTTCCAGGTCCTGTTCATAAAGATAACACTACATTTTGATACATTTGAATTATAATTAAGGGAGTATTACTAAATATTCCACACCTGCTAGTGTGCATACAAATCCTGAGAGCACTGCTGGCAGTGCTACAACTTACACGTTTCTAATTACAATGCTAAAGTGTGATGCTAGCTATACAAAGCTAAGTACATTTCGCGGTCTTGTTATCTGTGAGCTGTCAGGCTGATTAGAAATATCAATGAATACTGTCGGTGGTGAAATTTAGTAGCCAAGTAGAATATTTGCCAGGCACATTTTGGCTTTTCTGCAACAAGGAGTGGGCACTAAGCTTTTAAAAACTGTAGCGAATGTTGAAGTGAGCATGTTTTCTTGTTTTGTCCCTTGAGTTATGTGGAGTGTCAAATATACAATTATTGCATTACTGGAAGCTACTCTGTTGAATTTCATTACACTCCTCAAAATCATTTCTGCCAAACAATTGAATCTAAGTATAGATTGACACGTTCATAATTGTATTGATACTAATGAAACGACAATGCCTTTGAATCTTATTCCAGTAAGCAGTAAAATTCAATTTAGGAGAAATAATTTTATTAATTTGAGAGGGACTGATGCTGAGACAGCCAGTAGACTTCAGTTTTTTGACATTATCAAGGTAAAATTCCAAATTCTCCGTACTAAACCAAAAGAAAAGAGAAAGACAGAATCACAAGAGAATGCTTAGTACGGCAACAAGGAAGACATGGATGCAGAGATAGATAGATGATGGGAAAAGACAAAAAATTATTAATATTAGAAACGTATACCTGTGCATATAACTACGTATTTAGATATCGGCTCAATGACTTTATACTTGTCTAAGCATATCTCAAAATATCTCGTAGTGTTGCTTTTGTAGATAATGGATAAAAGGGACTTTTGACTTTGTTACTTTATTTGCTTTCTGAAACCTTCATATTTAATTTGTAACTGAATATGCGTGACTTCCATATATCCATAAGTCAGGTAATTAAATCTCGTGATCTGTGCTCTGCTATTCAGGATCACAGAGCAGAATGGACAAAGCATAAACCACAAGGACAAAGGACAAAGCAATTATGCAAAGGACAATGTACAAATCTCAAATGCACAAAAAGTATCCACTTGATAGCAAAGTAGGAGTAATGGCAATGTTCCCCTGCTCCGTTCAAATACATTGCCCGCAATGTGCACCCGTTCACACTGCATTGCCAAGACTGCCGGGCCGGCTATATAGCGCAACATTTATAATTTTAGTCCAGCGGCAAATTTTGCACCTCCACATTTATATACGTGTTTAATTGACACAGAATTTGCTCACTTTCCTAGCTGAGATTGCCGATTGCAATCTGTTGGCAAAAATATTGCTGGCAATCAAATAGTCGGCGATTAGTATTGCCTAGTGTGAACCACGCTTTAGCGGTCTCCACAATTGATGCGGTACCATTAGAATTCTTTCCAATTGGCAACCTCAAAAAACTGGTCACGTGAGCTAAATGT